>BQNB010101886.1:4796-24374 GCA_026074375.1 Tanacetum coccineum
ACAAGAGTATTCCTCGCAGATCAGACTTTAAGTTGCATAGTTCACAAGATGATCATCCCATAACCAAATTGTTAAGCACAACTAACGGTGAATACAAGTTTGGAATGGAAGTTTCTGATGCTATGATCAGTGATGTAATCAAGAAGAAAGTGGGGTACAAGTATTATATGGCTAAGAAAGTGGAAAGTGAGATAGCTAAAATTGTTGATAAACCAGAAGAGCAACACATATCTCCAGTCAAAAGTGGAAGAGGAAAAGGATTTATGTGTTATGGTGATCAAGTAGCGAATGTTCCCAACAAACTCAAGAAAGATGTTGTGCCAAGGAAAACAAGATCTCTTACTATCGCTGAAGAAGAAATTGTAGGTAAACTTGCAAACTCCATCAGTATTCAAGAACCGCGCACTCAACAACGTCAAAGGAGTCAATTGACAATTGACAGCCAAACCGACGAAGCTGTTGCAGATATGTATAATGAGCAGGGACAGAAACTCAAAGGTCCCACAGTTAATGATCCAGCAGTTTAGTCATTGTTAGACTTACGAAAAGGATCAAAAGCTAACAGACTTGAAAGTTTAAGGCAAAAGAAGCAAGCAGTTGCAGGAGAAGGATCGAGTGTTGCTCATAACAAACACTATCCTGATTCATATACTGATAGTGATGCAACACTTTACTCTTCAAGTTTAGACGAATCAAAGGAAGGTGCAAATGAAACTAATGATGCTAACGAATCTGATATGGATTTATGTGATGATAATCTAAATATAGATGATGATGATAATGCAAGGTATGGAGTGTTCATGCATAACAAGTCTATTACAACACCTAATTCTACCTACGTCAGTCTGACGGTTACAAGTTCCTTGCTAGACTTCATTCTGACCTTGACAGACGAAACACCTATAAATGAATTGACAAATTTTATGAGCCATCTAGTGTATACTGATGTTCACACAACCTTAGTGGTTCATAACCCAGAGGGAAATCCTAAGCTAACAAGCTATATACCAGGTGCATTCGAAGTACCACTTGGTACACATGTGGATGTTCTAGCAACAAAAACTTTTATGCAGGAAATGTTCCCAGATAAGAATTCTCATCGTATACCATCTCTACCAGCAAAGAAAATTCCATATCCAACAACAGATCCCCAACCAAGGTCACTTCAAGTCAAAGCAAAAAAGATGATGCAAAAGGCAAAAAATAATATGAGGAAGTTTAACTTCAAGAAGGCAGTCGTACAAAAATTCAAAGAATATGATCAGAAGCTGAAAGCTCTTACAAACTTTAATGTTTCTAAAGCATTTGAAAAGGCCGTCCAAGCAAAAGTTCTAACAGAAATCAAAAAGCTTCTACCTACTCATATCCCAAATGCCATTGCAAATTATGTTAAGCCTCGGCCTTAAAACACTCGTTGCTAGAGTAATGAAAACCAACCAAATCAATCTCTTAACTCAATCATCCACTTCCACTGATGATCTCTCAGAAATGAACTTAAAGTTTAAGTTGTTTGTTATATGTTATCATTTCATCACCATGAACACAAAAATAAAAGAGAAGATTTTAAAGAGAGAAAGAACTGGAGAGAGAGAGACAAAGAGAGAAAAATAAATATGGTTACTTGCACTAGAAAGAAATGAGAAGCAACACCCTCTCCACACTTGGAGAGGGATTTATATAGTTACAAGAGATAAAACCCTAGATGGTTTGTTTGGACTTTATGTTGGGCCAAACTTAATACAAATGGGCTTAAGCCCGTCACCTAGGCCCAATTAGCTTAAATGAATTCTTGTAAAGTATGTTTTTCTTATCCAAGGCTCGAGAATAATTGGACCATCACTTTACTAAAAACTCGGCTACAATATCCCACTAGGGGTGGTCATTTAATTATGGATCCTTCTTGTAACGTCTTAAGTCTTGGAGCCTTGTGTTCTTAGGAATTCTTTTGAAGATCCTTTTGCATGCTCGTGATCTTGGATCTTAATATTTAACTTGATATTCTTTGAGAAAATACTGATATCGTGGTCTTGCCATTGATTTGTCTTGACTGGGATTTTTGGAAATCTTTATCCTTGAACCTTTATGTCGCCTTGCGATCTTGTGTATCCACCCTCATGCTCAAGGTCTTGAAAGCTTGCGAACAATCTCCCTCAACATTTTATTTAACTTAATTACGTGTACCACATCATGGTAGGAGTAGTACTTTATCTATTTGTAAGATATATCTTTGTTATTGTCCGACAATCTTGTCAAAAATGTTCTTTTGAGGAAGTGCTTGTACATCAGAGATTGCGGAAGACTTTGATAGTTTGAGCTTTCATCATGTATATATCTTTGTGATTGAGCATGAGGTCTTGAATCTTGACTTCGCTGAAATGAGGTTGTAACGCTGTCACTTATACCTGAAAATTGAAGTTAGTGATAAACAGCAGATATAGACGAATATGGCTTTATCATTCGTCTTGAGTTCGGTTACATTAACCTCTGGTTCTGTGAGGACCATTTTACAGTATAAATACTATACCTGTGATCAGGTAGGTTAAATTTAGAAGAACCTCCTTGACAGGGTTTCTAACTTAAAGTATTAGATCCTCTAACGCGATTGCCTTAGATTAACCGTACTTGCTTGTTCTCATTACCGGAACGTCTCAAAGCAGACAACACGGTAGAGGTGATCAGTAGTTACTATCTTTTTATAAAGTCGGCATTCATATACTGGACCAACATCGATATCCAGTTGACACAAGCTTGATTCATTTAGAATCTCGCAAGTCACCTACCAAGAGCTTGTTTGATGTTGGCTCAAGAAGGATTTCCATCGTCACTGTGAATACTAAAGAGTATCACTCTGATGTTCTGGCAATTATCACAAGGATAATGCGTAGGACTTTTTGATACCAAATGTTGTATAATGATGTATGACATTTTGTATATTGGAATTTGTGTCCTAGTGAGATTTTTGATGGATCTCGTTGGCTCTAGACTCTATAAGTGCACATTTGTTATTTGGTAATCAGAGGCTGGAGCGGACTGCCACCTTTTCAATATCAACGATCTCGGAATGAGAAAGCCGATAGAAACGTGTTGATCTCCATGAGAAATGAAACAAAAATCTTTTGAGAGATTCTGAGTGGCTAGGGAGGGTTGTGCATTGCATCACTGGGTCCATGATGTCAGTCTTCAATATCATAATCATCTTTGTGATTACCGATAGATTATGTATTGACCCGGTTTCTGCCTAGGGTTGTATGGAGGGCTTCTTTCTTTTCACCCTTTATCCTTACAATTCTTTTTCATTCTTCAACCCCTTCAGTGCTTACCGAGACTTCATGACTAGTACCTTGTTGGGTTTGTTCCAGCACTAGCTCCATCTCAGTCGGCACTATTCCCTTATTCTCACTTTACTCCTTTTTTCAATCATACCTAGGACTTCTACTCTATCTAATGTAGTGTTCTTGGGTAGCTCCTTCCAGTTCTGGCTGGATCATGGAACGAATATACCTAACCTTAATCGCCTTATACCTCCTTGAGAAACAACAGTTGGTCAGTCTTTGGGTATTGCCATGAAGATCCAAAAAACCATTTGATAAAAAATCAATCAACATGTCTGAGAAGTCATTTGAGACACATTGAGTGTTTCCAGAGTTACCAAAAAGCTCCCCCTACACATATGCACTATATTATGAAAGAGTGTTGCACATGCGAGGTTTGGGAACGCACTTATAGATTGAAGATCGTATCCGTTATTAATCCGTATTGATCACATTTTAATCACTATTCTCCCCCTCAAAAATTGCATATGAGTTTACAATTTTTGACAATTAGTGAATTAAAAACTAGTTAATGTCCGGATTTCACGTGAGCCTAACTAAGTCTTGGGAGAACAGGAGTGCATGCAGAAAGAATCATATTATTATACTCCCCCTCAATTATAGAATAGAGTGAAAACTTGGAGTGGGAGTTTGTTGAGCACACAATTTTGAAAGAATTTGAAATTTTCTTTTTGAAAATATCTTGAAAAATTGTGCTCAACAGGAAAATATGTGAGATATATCTTATTTAACATCATTTTCCTTAGTCCTTCTCTTGAGCATTCAAACTTTGAATGTTTATATGACTTTGCTCAAGACCGAGAATAGATGAACTTCCCGTTGTTTAGGATAAATGTACATAAATGAACATTTTCCTTTCTTTGGAGACTGAGTCCTAAGCTAACATTTACTTAGAAGTCATAGAGAAAAAGTGAAAGGACATGTTTTGAAAGCATTTAAAACTCTCGCTCGAACTTCATTTATTCACCTGTGTTAATATTAATCAACATTTCTAGGTGCACAAATGTTATCGATTGTCGAGAGACATGTCGGAGAAGATTATTTTTGTAGTTTTGAAATTTTCTGATTTTGTATTTTGTTTTTCAGATTTTATATTTTTGTATTTTCTTTTTCTTGGTTTTATATTTTTGTATTTTCTTTTTCAAAATATTTATAAATCAAAATAAAAAGAGATCAAAAATATTTACAAGTCAAAGTTTCCATCATCATAGATGGTTGTTGCTAGAGATGAAGTAGATGAAGTTGAATCTTGTTGTTATTGATGTTTATCGGATGCATCAGCAGTAGTAATAGCGGAAGTCTTTGATAACTACTTGATTTTCTCATCTTGAATTAATTCGTCGAACAAATGACCAAATAGACTTTCCAACTCTATCATTAACGTCGTGACTATCATATCTACTGAAGTGAAAACAAGAAGACTTCTCTTCCTTTTAAGGTAAAGCGCACTAATGCGTACACTCCCCTTTTCTTTGGGGTCCGGGTTATGTACTGAATTATACATAAGCCATTGAATTGAGCTAACAAACATTGAATGTTTCGAAAGTAGCTCAAGACGAAAAGATTTCGCTTTTCTTGTTAAGGATAAACACACTGACACGTACATTTTCCTTTTATTTGAAGAATGGGTTGCCAATTGACATTTGATTACAAGCCATTACCATTAGTTCAAAACTTGGAATGTCTTGTTATATTGTCATGACTGAAAAGATTTCTCTTTTCGTTGTCAAGGATAAATGCACTGACACGTACACTTTCCTTTACATTGAGGTTCGGGCTGTTATCTGTCATTTAATAACCAACCATTGTTGAAAGCTCATCAGATGTCACATTCATTGTCTCCATGATTTTCTTTGTCTGTCGATTTATACTCGGAAAGCAATGGAATTAGCAGAGTATCAAACATTTGTGACTACTGTCGTAGAAAAGTTGAATATTGGAATAAAGTTCTATATGTCTTGTGGGTTAGTAGTACTTGCATTAATCACCTTTAGAGCGTATGTTTGAAACAACAGATTCACTGGTAGCAATTTTGTTTCCTTTAAGGCTCAAACAATTCTTCCAGTTGGTGACACTAAGGACAAGAATCTAGGTGTACTAGGCTTAGGTGAAGCAAGTCTTTCTTTGGACCCTACCTTTTTAGGCACAAAGTTATCTACCCTAGAAGCTTTAAAAGGATTAATCCTAAAGATTCCTGGAGCAATCACTCTTTCATTGTTCACAACAGTTGATTCTCGAGAGGAAGGTGCCGAGTTTGAAGTGACTGGTTTTGACATAACATTCGACTTACCAACCTTAGGAATAACCATTTTTTAGGGAAAGGAGTTACAGAATATAGTTTTGGTTTAGAAGAAGAAGGTGGTTTTCCCAAGATTGATTGCTTTGAAAACTGAGTATTCACACTCGTACCTTTGTTGGTGTCCTTTTTGTTCGAATTCCTTATACAAAATAAATAAGCTCTCAAACATCGCATTTTATTGATCGAGTATGGTAATTTATCTTATAAAGAGTCAATTATATCTTTGGTTTGAGCCCGTGTCACTTTAATAGAGTCAAACAAGTTCTTGTACGTGGTCTTAAGATGAGCATTTTTTTAGCATAATTCAAAACCTGAAACTCTAATTCCACGTTCTCATTCTCTAGTTTCTGAGACAAAGGATCAAGGGTATTTGATACACATGGAGTATCTTAACTTTTATCCATTTCGATCTCCAACTGAGCTGTGCAACTTGCATCTTCTCTGTGGATGGTCATTCTAAGCTTTATATTCGAAATTTTGTCTTATTTGCATTCTTCACACTTTTTGTATACACAATTCATTCCAAAGTTTTGCTTATTCATTTCTCCTTTTTAATGATACAATTTTCAAATTGTTCTTTCGTACGTTCAAGCTCAGTTTGGAGATTTGATGTATTTCCAACAGAATTATATTTTACACATAGACAAAATATCCTGACTGGCAACTGCTCTCAAGAGACGCTCAATTTCTAATTCCAATGCCTTGTGCTTAGCAAGAGATTCATTAGCTTCTTTTGCAAGAGATTGGAAGTCTCGAACAAATTTGGCTGCTTCTTTCAAAAAATGTCCTTTAGAAATTTTGCACTCTAGGTCTAACTTGGTTTACGATTGGGAAAATGTCCACTTTTACAATTTTGTGAATCTCTTGGTGAGCAGAAGACGACCAATTGTGTATTTCTAAAGTCGTTTTTTGTTTAGCAACACGTTGAAGAGTCACAATGGTGTTTTTTACCTCATTTAGAAATTTTCATGCAACACTTGGTGTCGTATCATCCGAAAGCTCTTCATTTGGTATTGAAATTGGTTTAGAAACATTGGCCGTTTTGGAAGTATTTGAAAATTACGACTCTTCACGTGACTTGGCCGTTTGAGAAACAAAAACTCCTGAAAGATGATTAATCTTAGTATAATTTGTCGGTTTTATTTCTTTATTCAATTGTTTCATTGTTAGACGAATTGATTCGATCCAAATAGTCTATATATAATTAAATATATATCCTAAATATCTCAAACTAATTATAGTATATTAAGTATCCCGTTTGATAAGAAAATTGCTTGAGGACAAACAAAATTTTATCTCCCGGATGTCGTATCCCGACAAGAGGTGAATTTGAAATCCACGAAAGTATTTTGTTTGATTGCTTTGGCATTTCCCAAATATTTTGATTTTGATTATACCTTCTAAAAACATAAATCAACAAAAGCAACTAAAGGCAAACAAATAAGGCTATTAAAGATTTAAAGTAAAAACATTAACGGGAATTCTAAAACGCGACATATAAGCAAATAATACAAATTTTAACCCTTTTAAACTAATTAAAACTATTTTTTAAACTAAATAAAACTAAAAATTAAATTAAATTACTAAACTTAATCCTAAAATTTTGAGAAAATTACTAAAATTACTAGACACAATTCTTAAGGTTTACAAAGAAAAACGAGTCAAAAAGATCAATCCAATAAGCAGTGAAAAATCGAATAAGCAAAATAAGCTAAAACTAACATGCATATATGAAATCAATGGTGCAAGGTATGAATGAAAAAGACCCAAGGGCGCAATGGTTAAGGTGTGTGTGTTGTGTAAGGAAGGTCACAAGTTCGAGTCCTGTGACTTACCTTTTTGTAAAAACATTTTTTTCTTTTTGAAAAAGCTATAGAATAAGCTAAAATGAACAACTTTAATAAAGAGCTTTTTGCCAGAACTTATTTATAAGATAAAAACAAACAATTAAAAGTAACATATTTGCTTATTTAGACTTAAAGACATTTAGCTAAACTGTTTGGACTTTTTGTAACTTAATAAGCAAAAGGACAACTAATAAGCTGAAAACAGACCCTAACCTAGACTTAATAAGCTATAAAAAACTAGAGATAAGCAAACTTAATAAGCTAAAAGACATTAAAAGGCTTTAAGACAGTGCACTAAAAGGACTTACAAAGGACTAATAGCAAAGATTTTTAAGCTAAGTTAAATGACTAATAAGCACTTAGAGTAAGCTAAAAAGTGAAAATAGATTATGATTAAGACTCAAATAAGACAAATAAGCCGAAAATCAACAAATAAGCTAAGGGAATAAGCTAGAAATGGCAGCTGAAAATGGTAGTTTTACACTACTTATTTTGGGATTTTTTTAGATGAAATGCAAACTTGCAATTTAAAATTAAGACTCAATAAGCAAATTAAAAGGCTAAAAGTTCAAAACAGACTAAAAAATAAGATCAAAAAGCAAAGATAAACTAGACTTTAACAATTAAGACTTACAAATAAGCTAGAAATCCAACTTGAAAGTGACTGCATATGGTTTTACTTAGTCTGACTTTTTGAGCTAAATGACTAATTGTAGCCTAAGATTTAAGGCTCTAAACTGATTTTGACTCACTAAAAGCTTAAAACAGATTCAAATTAGACTACAATAAGCTAAAACTAATCAAATTAAAACCAAGTTAAGCTAGAACTAAACCTCTAATGATCAACAACTATCAAACTATTAAGAGCAATAACAAAAACTTAGCAATACTTGACTGATTTCTAGCTAAATTACTCTAAAAGGCAATCTCATAAACTAAAGGCTTAAAACATATGCATATTGATGCATATGGAACTCACATTGATCACTAAAACCACTACTCAAGTAGAATTTTGAAAAGCTTAACAAATAAGCAGTCTTGACAGCATAAGGACTAACAGACTTGACTTTTTGATTAAACAAACTACTAAACTTAACAAAACTAATTCTAAACTTATTAAAACTAATATTAAGACTAAATTAGAGCTTAAGAAAACTAATTTGAGCACCAAAAATAGTCTTAACTTAAGTTAACTTGGTTAAGACTACTTATCCCAAACATCCCTTTAAAAACTTAAATTTCAAATTTAAAGCTAAAACAGATCAAAATAAACTCTTATTTATAAAAACAGATTAAAAACTTTGATTATCAAAGATAAATAAGCTAAAATTTAGGGAAAATAAGCACTAGTTATTAAGCTATACTAATAAGCAGATTCGAGCAGCATTAACCTCTAATTAAGCAATTTTAACTATTAAATGGACAGATTTAAAACAAGCTATATCTAAACTAAAAACTAGACATATTAAGCTACAACTAGACAGAATAAGCACAAAAGCAACAATGATAAGCATAAAATAAGCAGATTAGCAATGTAACAGAAATTAAGCTAAAAAGAGTAAAGGAACATGTACCTTGATCCCAGCTCAAACAGGGATCAAAATTGCTCAACAGAGCTTAAATCTACAAGCTAGCTTAAAGAATAAGCTCTGAATAAGCCCTATAAGCCCTTCTCGGTCTGGCTTATCTTCCAAATGGCTTATTCAGTTATTTTGAGTGGATTTGAGTAAACTGCTTATTTAGTTAAGCTATAAGCTAGCTTAACTGAATAAGTATTAGCTTATTTAGTAAAAAGAGCTTATTGAGCTTATTAGGTGAAATCCAAACTCATTTTAGACAAATTTGCATAAGAGTAAAACATGAATTCAAAACACAATTAAAAGAAATACTGAAATTTTATTAATTCTGAAAAGATTACAAGCATTAAAATGAAATTACATTAAAAAAACTATAATAAGCTACTAAAAGCTACACTAAGCTAGATTAAAAATTTACGCATCTTAACTGTGTGAATTGGCTCTCTATTTATAGCAATAAGTAGAAGGTTCTAGGCCCTTAAGGAGCGTCTTTAACACCCATCTATAGCCCTTAGATCATAACAACCTACCTATCATCCATTTTAACCCTTATTCCTCTACGACCTTTGTTTTTTATTTCCACCATGGAGAGTGTAGGATTGCCAGCGTGGATAGGAATGATGTCAGAGGTGTCAGGTCAAGCTTCTAGAAGGAAGGGGTGAGTAGTAGATTGGTGGATTTTAACCTGTGTTCGTTAATTGTGTGTGAAAATGAGAGGGAAAAGAGATGGATAAACAGTAACTTTGACCCAATCGTTTTATCATTTTGACTTTGACCCGGTTGGGGATGTTGGGCATGTACATTGTTTTCTGGCCAGGAATGATAAAGATTTATGATATTAAAAATTTAGCTTAAGGACTTATATCTTTAAAGGTGTAAATGACTAACCCGACCCATGCAAACGTACGGTTGGCCATAATGAATTAGCTAGGCCTTCGGCTTTACTTTTCTGACGCTCTTCCAATCCCGTGCTCGGTTTTGTCTAATTTGGCTTCGTTTTTGTCCATTTTTGGTATATCCGTTACCTGCACAGTAAATTCATAATACAAACAAATACAATGTATTTTCTATGTATTTTTGGTCATTTAAGCTCATTTTAATAAGGAAAAATGATATGTGATTAAACACATATCAAAAATCCCCCATACTAAGCTATTGCCGTGTCCTCACAACGAAAAGGACCATATACACAAAAATCCCCCATACTAAGCTATTGTCGTGTCCTCACGCAATGTCATAAACATACTTAGAAAACCAAAAAATTCAACCCCCTTAGACTAATTACCTCAAAAAGTAGCTAAGTGTTCATCTAAGGGGATTAAGAAATCACTAGTTTTGAAAAGCTCCCCGTTTTACCATTTTTATGCATTTATTATTATCATTCATACATATCATAACTTTAAAGATCACGGAACAAGAAACACTAAAAGAATAAATTCATCGTCCTCGATTTTTCACTCCCCTCAAACAAAGCTTAAAAACGAAATCATTGTTAGATACAAGTTAAGATGCTAACACTACTCATAAATGCTAATTGTTTATGCATAGCTACTTTCCACTCCCTTATTCCTAAATCCTCTAAAGATTTTATTTATTATTGGTGACAAATAAATTTAATTCTTATTCATATAAAGTAAACCCGGTTTAGACCATAATTAGTTTGAAATCCTTTCCTAAAGAGACGATATGGTGAGAATAAGGTCCACATTAAGGTTCTAATTTCACATGATTTAGGGGTTATCCTTTTTATTTCATCCGAAACAACTCAACTACGAGTCCAGAGACGAAGGCTTTATTTAGATAACCCCGGAGTCGAAATTTGGCTTTATTATTATTATAGCAACATTATTAAACCTTGGTCCTTTAAACAACTAACACATCAGGCGTCCTAACCGACAAGAGCCAGTAGTCTTATTTCGACCTCGGTGATTTCCTTGACCTTTTTGAAGGCTACAACATCGGCAGCGAACCGACCAGATGCAGCAAAATTTTATTAGTCTCGGATTATTATTACTATGTGCCTTATTTAGAAGACTGCCACATCGGCAGCGAACCGACCAGAGACAGTAAACTTTTATCAGCCCACAGTTCTTATTATTATTCATACCTCCACCCTTTAAACGACTGTCACATCGGTATGCGAGCCGACCATGATCCAGAAGTCTTATTTCGGCTTCGGTTTATTACATTATTATTATTATTATAGCCAAATTTCAAGTCATGTGGTCTTTTAACTACCTAGACAACGGTAGCGAGCCGTCAGGAATCGGTAGCCTATTTCCCCACAACACTGACAAAACCTCGATGTGTACCTTACTTTCACCAGAAGGAATCTCTACGAAGTGATTTAAACTAAGAATCGCAAAAACCTAAAGTAACTTTATTTATTCAACAATTATATAACGTTTATTAAGCTGATGGGAGCAAAAAGCCACAATTAACCTCTATGAGCTCTAAAGAGTTCCAACTACTCCACGCTTAGCATCTAACTTATACTTAACTCTATCATCTCTCGTTCTTCGCAAATTTAAAATCTTTACTAAAAAGATCCGCGAATGCTTAGTCTAATAAAACAAGCTTTGCATATTTAAAGTCTATCATGGAAACTTGCAAACTCTTGGCTTTTTATAAGCTAGAACTCGCATTTTAAAGCTTCTTGTATAAAAGACTAGCAAAAGCTTAAATTTATATAAGTTAAGGGGAAAGCTAGAGCGCAACATGCTCGATCAAATTAAAATTTATTCCTTAAAAGACAAAACTACTTGTCTAAACACTTATTCTATTTTTGAAAAATTTTAATTTTGGCATATTTTTGGTGGAAAAACGGGGTTACATGAAGACAAGGCAAATGCAAGTAAGATCAAAGATCCCCCCATACTAGAACTACACATTTTCCTCAATGTGAGACTGTCACCCCCATACTAATTTCAAGGCATAATCCAAATATTAAGGGGTCTCTACGCAAATCTAAAGCCGTTTATTAATTATGCTAATAGATAAACGTTAATTAATAAGATCTAGGATATCAGATTTTCATATATAAGCATGCTAAGGATTGAAGATTGAGTGGTCGATGGACAAAACCACAAGCACGAGAGTCTTCATAATCCGGGCAATCCTGGACATAAGACACAAAACACGAAATACAAGAAAGGAAGAGGCGAGCCTCCTCACGTCATACTTATTAATAACTAATATACTATTACTAGGGATAAGCATGGGTTGCCACCCACGAAGCGCTTATTTTGTGTGAGTCTCTAGCTTGACTCTCCCCATATCATCGTGATATTATGGACGAAACACGTTGAAGAGCAAACTTCTATCAGACATTTATATGCCACCAGTTCTAGAGGAGAAAAATGAAAAGCGGAGATGCCGGGGTCAAAAATAGTATCCTCACTCCCGGAGGAGAGAGGAAGAGACGAATCCATAGAATAAGTAAGATAAGGAAGGAAGATTCGGATAACATATGTGAGGAAATGATAATGGCGATCCTCAAAGGATAATCTCACATATGTTGGAGAAAAGGTTTTCTCATGAATCCCGGGGTCGAAAACTTTGACCATAATCTTCAAATCATTAATATCTCTTAAACTTCTCGAGTCACGATCGAGGAACACCTCGGTAGGGGTACTAAGGGTAGTATCATCACTAAGCAAACTCTCAAGATAGAGAATATCTCCCTCCTAGTCATAGTAATTGTCCTTAATATCCGTAGAAATATCAATATCTAGAAAAACATCGATCTCATCAATATCGCCTCCCGGGTCGAAAATTTTGTCCTTGGTCATCAAATCATCAATTGGAGCATCGTACAAAATTTTCTTCCAAACATTCGTTTTAGATTCCAAATCAAATAAATCGTCATTCTCTTCGAGAGGCTGTTCATCGATGAACCCCTCGAGAATGGAAACAACGCTCAGCTTAGGAGTAGACGGATCATGGTGAAGTAGAAGCTCAATCTCATCAACGTCGCCACCTGGGTCGAAACATTCATCCTCATTAAAATCAAAAAGAGGTGTGATAAGCAAAGCCGGCTTATCAAGGTTAGAAACATAAGAGTCCTTACTCTCGATGTTCTCTAACACCTCATCAAAAAGAGGATTTACGTCACTAGAGATGTATTCGTCTTCGATATCGAAAAGAGGGTTCGAATAAATTTTAACATTATCTTCTGGAAGGTCCTCATCGGATAGTGACTCGTCATCACTAGAGGTAAAATCATTATTTGAATCGAAGAGAGGGTTAGAA
Source organism: Tanacetum coccineum (assembly GCA_026074375.1). Lineage (NCBI taxonomy): Eukaryota > Viridiplantae > Streptophyta > Magnoliopsida > Asterales > Asteraceae > Tanacetum > Tanacetum coccineum. The sequence continues at coordinate 18,103 of BQNB010101886.1, forward strand.
AAAGTCATGGATTTTTCCTTATAAATGTTAATGGGAGAGAAATCATCACACGAAGGTAAATCACAATCACTATCACTCTCAGATGTATCCTCGGACTCACTTGGGATTGGAACAAGGTCCTCAACACTAGACTTTATGAATTCATCTGATTCCTTTTCAGGAATAGTGCTAAGATGCTCATCCCCCATTATGAGAGAGTCCTCGGGCTCCAAAGTTAGTAAAACGGGTGTGATTACCAAAGACGGAGGTATTTGAGAATCAATTTCATTCAAAGGAATAGTACTCGCCTCGTAATCATAGTCATCATCGTCATCATAGCAAAAAGATTTGAAACGTTGCGAAGGATAAGTACTAAGATTAGCCACCTGCTCTAGATGCTGAAGCTCTTTCTTTTTATTAATCTCAATACTCATTCTATTGAATTTACCTTTAAGCTCATCAATCATATTTTCACATTCTCTTTTAAAACGAATATCAATTTTCTCATTACGATAATCTTTAATCTGTAAGTATTTACTTAAACTGAACATTTCATCTAGATAATGCTGCTTTAGATCCTCCGTATCTTGGATACTCATTTCTTGAAGAGGTGATTGATCGATGCTAGCCGCCTACTTTTGTTGAAGTAACTTTTCACAAAATGATTGCATCATTTGAAGAAGCTTATACATCTTTTGCTTATTAAGGTTCTCTTGAATATTCGGAGGCTGATGATTGATGGAATATTGCGGGGGTTGGTCAAAACCAGAATAGTTAGGCTCAAAATAGTTTTGATTCATCGGTTGACATTGAAAACTTTCATGAGGACCCCCCACAGTTTTCATAATTAGGATATTGTTGTGGAAAACTCAGTGAATTTTGTGGATAATAATTATCACCAAAGTTTTTATTGTAACTCGGTTATTGCTCATAGACAAGCAGTACCCGAGGTGGACAATCATAACCATAATGAGCGTCGTTCCCACATAATTCACACGAGTATGATTCGTACTAGGGTTGTGGAGGGTGGGTGAAAACGTTTGGAAGATCATTGAAAGAGTTAGGAGCATCAACGGATGAATTTTCATCACTTGAAGCGCAAAACAAACAAAATCCTTCGTTAAGCTTGTATCCACACCACTTGCAAGTACACCGTTGACAACGTACACCATCTTCTAACGATCCTTATACAAATGAAAAAAACATGAAATTGGTTTGAACGAATGATTTTGGGGTTGTGAAGGTTGGTTAGAAAAATCGGGAGTTTGATTATAAGAATTTAGATTAGAGTCATAGACGGGCTCATATCCGAAACTCACATTGGTACAATGCCGACAATTTCCACCGTTAAACGGACCTCCACACCACGAGCATCTTGAAAACCAAGACATGTTGAAGAATTATCGGATAAGAAGGTTAAGAGAATAACAATTAAACGAATAAGGGGATAAAGAAGAATATTTATAGATTTTTCAAATAAAACATAAGAAATAATAAAAATAAGAAAGAAAAATATTTTTGGTAACCGAAAGTCAAAAGTGCACGGTAGCTCTCTAGAAAACGCACAAAGAAGCGAAAGAGTGGGTAAGCGCGGAGCGTTTTAAAAACCTTCTCCTTTCGGGTCGAAGTTCGTAGGATCGACCCTCCTCATACCTCTCTTTTAGTTCGTTAACTAAAGATGAGCCGAAACGACAATTCTTAAAACTTAAATGTATAATATATATATTTATAAAAATATATATACGTATACGTAAGCTAACTATCATACAAATTACTCTTAGGAAAGAATAATTAGTAATCAACACGGGTATCGTTCTCCTCGGTGAGAGGTGAATGGAAATTCATGATCATGTCGCAAATCGAGCTTGATTGTCATTAAAGATTTGATTTTTGATTCTAAATCTAATAATGCAAAGGGAAAAAGTAAATTAAGGCACGCTAATCTAAGAAATAAAGTAATTAAACATTTAAATCTAAAAATGTCTATTTAATAATAAAACGGGCTAAATAACTAAATACATCAAAATTAAACCTTAAAAACTTAAATTGAAAATTCTTAAAACTTAAATGTATAAAATAAATTTTTGAAACAGAAATAATATTTTTTTTTCTCTTTATTATTTTTAAAACTAATTTTAAAACTTTTTAATCTAAAAATTCAATTAAAAGTATTAAATGAAAACTGAAAATTATAAAAAAAATCAGAAAAGTGCTAAAACTTATTCCTAAGATTTACAAAGAAAAACGGGAAAATAAGCTGTAACCAATAAGTTGATAAAAATAAAATAAGCTAAATAAGCCAAATCTGAAAATGCATATAACAAATAAATGAAACAAGACTCTAAAGAAAAAGACCCCAGGGCGCATTGGTAAGGTGTCGTGTGTGTGAAGGGCAGGTCACAGGTTCGAGTCCTGGACCTGCACTTTTTGAAGAAAACAAAAATTCTTTTGAAAAAGCTAAAGAATAAGCACAAACTAGCTACTTTAATAAAGAGCTTTTTGACAAAGCTTAAAAATAATCCAGGAAAAAGCTTTGTAAAACTGATAGAATGCTTAAAAGCTCTCTTGGTTATATAGCTAAAACTTGTTTAGCTTTTGGACATAATAAGCAAAAAAGAAGACAAATAAGCTAAAACAGAACCTATACTCAAACCTAATAAGCACTAAGGACTAAAAATGATCAGACAAAATAAGCTAAAAAGCACTTAAAAATCTAAAAGACAGACATACACTAAAACAGACTAAAAAGGCTTAACCACTACTTTTTAAGCTAACATAAGAACCAATAAGCATTTAGAAATAAGCTGTAAACTAAAAATAGATTAAGACCTATGATCTAATAACCCAAATAAGCAAGAATTAAGCACTTAAGTTCAGAAAATAAGTTAGAAAGGAACAAGTTAAAATGACAGACTACACCTATTCTTTTTGGCTTTTTAAAATAATGACTAGTTTTCAACTTAATTTTAAGACTCAATAAGCAAAATTAAAAGGCAAAAAACTTAAAACAGATTAAGTACTCAAATCTAATGACTCAAATAAGCAAGAATTAAGTAAATTAAATAAGGCAATAAGCTAGAAAAAGACCAATGAAACTGACAGATTACACCTCTTGTTTTTAAACTTGACTTGAGTTGAAAAGACTACTTGCAGACTTAAGGATTTTATAAAGTGAACTAGAAAACTCAACAAACCCTAATTTAAGCTTATTAAATCTTTTATTTAAACTATATTAAAGCTTATGAAAACTGGTTAAGACCTTAACAACAATTAGAACACAAAATTGCTATGCTAATCCTGCTTGTCCCAAACACCTCTTTAAGTTTTAAAAATCCATTTAAAAGCTAAGACATATCTCAAAAAGCTCAAATAAGCTAAAACAAACTAATTACTATGATAATTAAAGACAAATGATCAAAAACATCATGAGAATAAGCACAAGATATTAAGCTATATTAATAAGCTATTATAACTAAAAACTAAGCAGCATCTAATAACACTTAAACTAAGTTATTTTAAACTAAAATACTGAGCATATTAAGCTAACTTAAAACAAAATAAGCATAAATAAGCAATAAAAAGCACAGATTAAGCACTAATAAGCAGAATTATAAGTATAACAGATAATAAGCTTAATAAAGTAAAAGAGAGAGTGTACCTTAGTCCTCTGCTTAAACAAGGACGAAAATGCTCAATAAAGCTTATCAACTAGCTCCAGCTTATCAGAGATAAGCTGGTAAGAAAGCCATAAGCCCATCCCTTTTTGGCTTATCTTCCATAAAAGCTAAAATCCCCAAACCTTAACCAACTAATATTAAATTTAACCAGCTTGTACAAATAAGCTTTGGAAGCTTATTTGTACAAGTAAACACTGAATTGAAATTTAAAAAGCTTAAGAAAGCTTATTATAGCTTATTATGAATCTAAGGTGAATTTAGAGTAAAAACATAAATGTAAAAGACAATTAAACTGAAAATATAACTTTTATTAATTCATAAAAATTAGTACAAAGCTGAAAAAGGAATACAAGTTTTAATAAGCTAAAAATTAAGTTATCCTAATCTACTCCTAATCCTACTCTAGATGCCTCTACGGTGTGAATAAGCTCTTTATTTATAGTGAAGATGAGAAGGTTCTAGACCTGAGGAGTGTCTCTCTTCTTTCAATCCAAGCCCTTGATCTTTCAATCCATCTCTTTCATCCCTTGGATCACTTACACGTCAAATCCACCAATAATACTTCTTAGGATTGCCAGCGTGGATGCTTGTGTGTCCGATGTGTCAGGGACTTCTAGAACATTTGTGTGCGTGTGGAAAGAAGGATTTACCATGTTCATTTCTTTGTTACTCTGTGTGAGTGGTGGAGGGAAAAGAGAGACGGTAAATAGTAACTCCTTTTGACCCTGGTGTTATAAATTTGGGTTTGGGCTTGACTTGGGCCAGGAATGGGTTAGTAGATATGGACTTGGATATTTATTGATTGGATTCAATTTTTGGATTAGGTTTTATAGGTTTAAAATAGATACAAGATTAGCGGGCTGACCCGGCCCACTAAAATGGGTACGGGTTGACCCATTAAAAATGTATACGCCCTCGGCTTTGTTCTCTCACGCTCTTTTCATTCCCGTGCTCGGTTTTGTACGTTTTGCTATATTTTTGTCCTTTTGTTGAATATTCGTTACCTGTAAGACACAATTGATAAAACACACATATGCAATGCATTTTTCATGAATTATTGGTCTTTTTAGCTTAATAATGAGAAATAAAAGATATGTGTTTAAGCACATATCAGTAAGCTTACTCGAATGGTCAGTAACCACAGTCAGATCTTCTTTAATCATCAGTAGAGCTATTCAAAACCCTAGATGATTGAATAATAATAATACCTTCCATGTAAACCACCTGGCAGCGTTAAAGATATATTCAAGCCCTAATTAGGATTTTGTAAAACCCTAACTATTCATTTTGCTTGTGTACCATCAGACCTGTTGCAACTTCTTCATGCTTCTAAATATGATCAACAAGAATCTTAAAATTTCATAATACGCTTTACATCTTTTCTTGTCCAAAGCTCAATTGCATAAAAATGCTTGGAGAAAATCTCGAACCAGTGAATTAGGCTTTAATAACGTTCAAAACCCTAACATTATCTCCATCTGGTAGATTAAAGAAACATGTTATATCATGCATCGAATTAGGGTTTTTAACCTTAGTCGTTTGTCATGTACCATTATCAACACCAATCGAACGACAAATAACCAATCAGTCAAATCACCAATCGAACCCCTAATAGATGAGATCCTTGCCTTAGAAGCTCCTTTGTTGTTTAACCTGCTGCTTCTTTTTAACCAAGGATGAATCAATCTGCTTGACCAACTTAGGGTTTATAGAAAACCCTAGTTGCACCGAATTTGACAAGTAATCCAAAAGTAGAAATTCGTACCTCTTTTTCCTTCAAATTTTGACAATAAAACACCTTGTAGTATCCTAGATCGAGAGCCACATGGCTCTGATACCACCATATAGGACCTATAGAAGTGATAGGTTCTAGATCGTTTAAGCTCTAGATTGTTTAGATCTAATCTAGGATGAATAATAACAAAGACGTAATAATCAAACAAAGATTCATTGTTATTAAACAAGGTTTTACATTCATACATTCACTCCAAGCCCCAATACTATATGATCAGTATAGAACGGTTACAATCTAACAGGGTTCAAGGAAACCTTGATACCTTGGGGCTACACCAACACAACTAGACGTCTACATCTTTACACTTTGTGTATACACACGTTTTTCACACACAGGGATACTAAAAACTATGTCTATGGATCTTTTTATATAATAGAGTCTATAAGACTTTACAAGAAAAACTAATTGTATTAGAAAACTTAAATCTTCCTAATCTTTATCTTCATATCTTTGATCAAATCTTCTAAAATCTTCATGTACTCCTACATCTTGTAGAATTCCATAATGTCGACTTTGATCCTTCTATTTTCCTTTTGTTTCATTCTTGTTTCATTGTTTTGTATCATTGTTTTGTATCATCAAATCAATATAATTCCCAACAATCTTCCCCTATTTGATGATTACAAAACCAACATCTTCATCTTCCATGAATGAAACAATCTTCCCCTTAAAACAAAATCTCCATGCCACCACATTTAATAAGTTGCAAATTATATCTCTATAATCTTCAGGGGTCTTGTGAAGATATGCAACTTGGATCTTTAAAACTGTAAACTATATATCACACTACCAATCCAGCCTTCCAATGACTCAAATTACCC
>BQNB010101887.1:0-20518 GCA_026074375.1 Tanacetum coccineum
AATTATACTTTTATATATATAACTATAACCCATTAGGGTTAGATCATTTTTAACCTAGCCCCCATCTCCCTCATTCACTTTTCCGGCGCCACTCCGCAGCAAACACCACGCCACCACAACCATCAACATCATCACCACGAATCATACCACCACCATCGCAACACCACTGCCACCAACGCCACACCATCACCCCCACGATCCCATCTAAATCATCACCACGGATCCACCAACATCACAATCTCCATCACCTCGTCACCGCCACCCTCTTCACCACCCCACGCCACGCCACCTCCACAGACCACCCACAAGGGTGCGTTTGTTTTTGTTACCACCACAAGGGTGCGCGTGGATTTAAACCAAGAAAAAGGGTTCGTTCGGCTGTGGTAACACCCCGAATGGGTGTGTCCGTTTATGTGGTTAACCCCACGAAAGGGGTGCGTTTGATGTAGTAGTAGCACCAAGGGTGCGTTTGGGTGGCAGCCACCACCAAGGGTGGGTTTGGTTTGATAAAAACACCACAAGGGTGTGTTTGTTTATGTGGTTTACACCACACCAGGGTGCGTTGGGTTTTCATGACATAGGGTGCGTTTGATTTCATAGAAAAAGGGTGCGTTGGTTTAGGTTTGCATCAGCATAGGTTGCGTTTGGTTGTGCAGGAACGCACTAAGGGTGCGTTTGGGTTAACAGACACCACAAAGGGTGCGTTTGGCTGTGGGTTTAGCACCAAGGGGTGTGTTTAGTTCTAAGTGAAGCACCGAGAGGGTGCGTTTGGTTTAGTAGAACTGCCAAAAGGGGTGTTTGGTTGGCTGTGTAACCGCACAAGGGTGCGTTTGGTTTAGCAGATTCGCAATATGGGTGCGTTTGGTTTGGCAAATTCACCATATGGGTGCGTTTGGTTTCTGGTAAAACAGCCCCGAAGGGTGTGTTTGGATCCGGGTTTAACAACCCATAAGGGCGTGTTTGGTACAACAACCCACATAGGGTATGTTTGGTTATATTGTTTAGTTATTTATTTACTTTTGTTTAAATATATATTGAAACACGCGTGGTATTTGCAACATGAAATGAGTTTCATAAAAATGGAAAATGTCTTATAAACGAATACGTCATGCCGAAATTTCTATCAAATTTCTACACTTAGTATTTATCACTACAACTTTTATTATCTTTGGAAAACGATAAAAAGACTAAGTTATAGTTTAAAGATATTTTAATTATAAATATACTACAACTCGACAAACAAATAAAAGCTATGCTTTATCAAATGAGACAATCATTTTAGCTAAAAAGGAAATCGAAATACTAAATTATCAAAATATTATTTTATAATTCCCGACTAGAAGATAAAGTCATAACTTTGGTACAAACTTTAGAAACACCGTTTACTTAATTAGTAACTTTAAAACGTACGTTTACATTTATGCAAGAACTTTTATTTAATAAATTGGTGATTTCCGAAAACGTGTCAAACTATTTGGTTTAATTATTTACTCACATTTCTTATATAATACTTGCAAAGTATTATATACTTCAAATTAATCTTTTGATTGTTGGTCTTTGTTATATAACGAGTGGGTTTGCCCGCGCTCCGCTGCGGGGCGCGGGCTATATTTTTCAAGTATAAATAGCTTGTGCTTAACCAAAATATGCCGAAAAACAATGGTGGATACAGCTTGTTAAAAAGGAAGTACCAATTACAAATCTTTCAAGTTTTCAGATTTACACATCAACAACATTCAAGTATCATTGTAATATAATACCTATCAAGTGATTATTTTGACAATTTTTTTTCAAAAAAATATATCAAAGTAACTGTTAGTTTCACATACAACTAACATATGGTATAGTTCCATATGACAATTAAGATAAAGAAATTTAAGCTTATAACTCAACAACTGATGTGACAGGACCATATGCGTCCTCGCTTTCCAAGTTGACTTTTACCAACCTGCAGTGGGTGTTGCAATCGCAAATGACCAAGAAAGTAACATTTATAACATTATATGGAGATGGAGAAAGAAGCAATATAGAAACACTCGAAATCATATTATGTTTGTGAAGAATTTCACCAGTTAAAAATTGCGCAGAAGATTAATGTAAGGGCAGTTTGAACATGCCTTTTTGAACGGCTGTTTGGACAGAAAATATATGCAAGAAAGCGAGTTGACTTTCTGATATGGAGCCGTTTGGACAGACCCTTTAGATGGGCTGTTTGGACAGCATATAGGTGCAGAAAAAAGGTTTAAAAATATCTTTTAGGGCTGTTTGGACATGCCTTTTTTTTGTGAACAGCGGACATGCCCTTTTAATAGGCCGTTTGGACAGAAAGTGCAGAATATAGGTTCAAAAACTATAACGTGTGTTGTTAATCTAATTGCCAAATCACAAAAAAATGAAACAGTTGAAACATCTCGGTTTGTTAAAAAAATATTAACAGCTTGACAAATATGCCGAAAAAAGTATATTTGCAGTGTTTATATTTGCGCGCTGAATTTCTGGTATGGAGCCGTTTGGACAGACCCTTTAGATGGGTTGTTTGGACAGCATACAGGTGCAAAAAAAAGGTTTAAAAATATCTTTTAGGGTTGTTTGGACATGCCCTTTTAATAGGCTGTTTGGACAGAGAGTGCAGAAAAAAGGTTCAAAAATTATAACGTGTGTTGTTAATCTAGTTGCCAAATCACAAAAAAATGACACAGTTGAAACATCACCTGATTTCTGTAAGGATAGACAAATTCATCGGTCAACTTGACGTATTTACCCTTCATAACTCTAGTAGGGCCACCTCTAAACCCGTACATTGTGCCGTCTTTGGTCCTTTTCTGCAAGTAGTATGTATTCCAACCAAAACACAAAATATGAGTCAAAACCTTTGAAAACTGATCAGAAACTTATCAATAGAAAAAACGAAAGGTGATATATGTCGTGAAACAGATGAAAGGTGATATATGTCGTGAAACATATTATCTGAAGACTTAGTTTAGTGTGCAAATAATAAGAAACTCGTAGTAAGGATCTGTAAATCTGAGCATAAACTTAAAACTGTACAAATCTCAGATTGTCAATAAAATTAAAACTCCTAAATCTTGGGATCTCATTAACATCATACAAAAACATTCGGTACAACACCACATATAAAACTCGAAAAACAGAAATCATGAGTCATCCCCTTAACAACACGTACATAACCTAACAAAAACTAAAATTCCGTAACATAACTGTCAAGAACTATCTCCAATAAGGTTGTAACAAAGTAAAAAAACTCAAAATAACTTGTACACGCTTATTTGAAAGGAAACAAAGAGTACTATATTTTTTTATCATCGTATCCCTCCTACAATTCATTACAAATGGACAAAAGTAAAACTCACCACCCATATTTTTCAGATATTAAGCATATAAAACTACCGATAATCCTCGCCTTTACTCTACCCTCAGTCACCACATGAACCCCTGTATTCCTCACTCACAGTTTACCTATATCTCTTTTTTAATTAACACAAAAGCACAAAGTCTAACCGGTGGGAAACAAAATGCAGCGTGAGAGGGGAGGGCGATATAACCCGTCTCACGCGTGATTCATTGGTAAATAAGCAAAATATTCACCTCCCACGGGTGAAGTTTTCCTACACCACGCCTAGTCCAATAGGAGGACCTTAGAGATAAATCATAACCTGAATGAACATATTCATCAAGCAAATGGGGTTGTCCACTTGCGTTGGTAAAGGTGAATGATGTACCTTTTGGCGCATCTCGAAGCTCACAATTGCTCTCCAGTGGCGTACCACGCTGGGAAAGGTTGTGAACCGGACGCGCTGCATTGTATAGTCTGTGGTCAGTAGTCTTTCTTTTTAGATTGAAGTTTAATAAGTGGGTTGCTTTGTACCTGGTAGTTTGAGGATTAACTTCTAGCAGCGAGGCCAGCGAGAAACGGTTCCTTGTCTTTTCCTGTTCTTCATCTTCGTAGCGGCGTCTTTGTATGACACAGATCATGCAACATAGTATCAAGCACTTCATCAAATGGATAAACAACTAATCCGAAATTCTGTCCCATTTTATAACTCTCAACTTCACAGAACCACCTTTAATCCCCAATAGTCTTGGATTCTTCTCACTACAAAAAACAAAACAAACAACCCAACAAACCATCATTTCCTCAAATAATAAACCACAGGAAATAATAGCATGTTCGTTTTGATAGCACGCATATCATAAAACAATCGATAATTTACTCAACGGCTAGCGTGAATACAAATTTAGCTTAATCCGTGGTTTCCATGTTAGTAAAAGGATTAAATATAACACAACTTATAATAATATTAGGGGGGTTTTCCAAATATGATCGCTTTAAGCTTGTTAGACTTAATGCATTAATAAGCATGATTGTAATGGATTAGCTACCTTATGATCGTTTTTGCATTTCGTTGATCCGTGGCATTTTCTATTTACGCTTTTTTGTGGCAGCCTGACAAACAGGATTAAAGCTGATTGAAAACCTGTAATGACAAACATCGTCAACTCTTACAAGACCAACAAATGTAAACAAAATAAATGGCATGTAGCTTACTTTAACTGCTGACACGTTCGTCACGGCTCAAAAATAGGTTCACCAAATCACTGAAATTTCCATATGTACAAATTGCATCCTTTCGAATGTCGTTAGCTAAATTTCCAGATTCCTACAAAATGAATATCCAACATTAACATATTGATCACATCTCAATAAACGATAAAAATTTTAGCACCTAAGAAATGAATGGACCCGGTGTGACTCGCATTCACCCTTCTTGTCGGTAACTAAATCTTATGCATAGTTAAAGCATCACATAGTAACTTTTTAATAGCAAAGGCTGAACATGCGACACTGATACACGAAAATCGCAAAACACCATTCAGCGGTTCACATTTTCATTTTAGTACTATGCGGGTTAATGAAAGCGCAACATTACGATTCACATGTGTGAAAACACAAAGACCAAAAGTTAAACAGATTATAGTCAATAAGAGAGCACAACAATTGTTATCGTGGAAACATACCTGAGTTTATCTATGTTTTCCGCTAACTATTCCAGAATTCCTTTAGGACCTGATGGTCTTCTTTCCTGTAAATATTACAGCTTTTGTAAACATAATTGTGTATTTAAAATTAAAACATAAATATTCAAAACGCTAAAATAAATCTTTAATCACAATAAAGTAGTAAAAAATAAAAAGAAATACATCAACCCAATCGCCGGTTCACCGAAAAACCAAATACATGAGGCGTTCAGGAATACGCAAATCCAAACAAAACAAACCACCAATAAGGTCTCCAACTTCACCTTACCGACCAACAACCTACACACCATGATGGCGGTCAACAAAAGGCCGGCAACATCGTGGTGATATGGTATTGACTATAATAAAACATAAACAACTTTACACAAACAAATCCCTCCCGAAATCTAAAAAAAAATAATCAGTCTACAACATCAAATTAGGGTCATTTATAATTGAACCCTAAACCCCTTAATTAACACACGATTTCAACCATAAAGATTCACTAATAATCAGCAAATCAAACATGATCAACATATAAAAATTTCATAAAAAAGCATACCTAAAACCCATAACACCGTCTTCATCACAAATACAACTACCAAAGTCCAAATCCAAAAAGAAGAGGTGCACACACATCTTTGAAACAAAACAGTTATAAAACAACACGACGCGCAACAAAAGATGTTTTGTAATATAGTTTATGAAACAAAAAAAAATCAGAAACCATTTAGATTCAAAACGTAACACAAAAACATAAGCAATCAACATAACGTAACACAAAAACCTTCACCAAACAACCAAAAAGCTGATCAAGCAAAAAAATTAGTTGAATACCCACTTCCACCACAATCAAAACAAAATAAAACATAATTTAGCATCACCAATCAAACGAATACACATTACATAAAGCCCTAATTCAAAAAAAAAAAAAACACAATTTAGCATCACCAATCAAACGAATACACATTACATAAAACCCTAATTCAAAACAAAATAAAACACAATTTAGCATCACCAATCAAACGAATACACATTACATAAAACCCTAATTGACCCAAAAAAATAATCCAAATCATAGTAAACCATCAACAGCCTAACACTAACCACTACACACATTCAACACAAATGCAATGAGAATAAAGAGATGCAATGAGATTAAAGAATTTAAAAAAACAATATACCAATATCAAATCCCTCTGGTTCGCCTGTAAAGAAAATAAGCGAGTGAAAATATGAATTATACTAATCCTGCTTAACTGTGGAATACACCTGGCACTCATGCAAAAAAAAATAAGTCGTTAGTGGGAAATTAGTCACCATCTCTGTGAGAGAATAGATGGTTAGTGGGAAATTAGTCACCATCTCTGTGAGAGAGTGGTGTGAGAAAGAGAAGAAAATGGTGTGAGAGTGTGAGAGCGGTGTGAGAAAGAGAAGAGAGATATGAGAGAGTGAGTGTGTATGAAGTGGGGTTAACAAACGGGTTAAAAATACCCGATTGTACCCAAACCCCCAGTAATTGTATGTAGTGGATAATTCACCCCATGAATTATATACATGTTCATTTTTCATATGTAATATATATACGGAATATATTACATATTTGGTTATATAATTTACCATATGAATTATATATACTTTTTGATTTATTTATTTAACCAACCACCAAGCTATTACAACTTGAAATACAAATCTTTTATCAACGCGTCGCGTTGATATAATCATCCATGGGAAAACCCAAATACATTATCCTAGGCTAGTGGGTCATAGCCGTTAAGATAAACCGCAACTTCTTGGTCGAGCCGTTCTGGGTTCCGTTGGTGTTGTGCTTAATATATGCACTTCTGCCAATCGTTCTTCATCGTCGAGGTGAGTTTATAGCCCCATGTTTTACTTGTTTTATATATATTTTTGGGGTGAGAACATGCTTGTTTACAAATTCATTTACATGGTCGATTACATACGTGTTTACAAATTCATTTACATGGTCGATTACATATGTGTTTACATGAATGTTTACAAACTCGTTTACATACTCATTTACATATCTCGTGATGAGATACATCACTAGTTTTCACTTATGGATACTACAACTTTGTTTTCATTCTAATGATTAGGGATTAGCTTAAGTTGCATGAACTGTTAATTACTCGGAGGGTAAGCGCGAATGTTATAAGATAGATCTATTGGGGTTGACATCCCCGTTCGGGTGACTAGCTATCACTGGAAACGAACGTTATACCATGTCGTTACATTGAACTACATTTACATGAACATTTACTTTGATTGTCTGAAATTGATTGGCATTCATTGGGATACATTTACAGTGCCTGAAAAGATTGGCATACATACAAGTCAAAGCGCAGTTTCATGAACTTAGGTCTGTAATCGTAATCACATAGGGTGACTATTGTATTGGATACAATGGTCATGCATACATTTCAAATCTTGGATTTGAACACAAGTACATACATTTTGTGACTATTTAAGGGTTGAAATAGTCAGCCATACTTTACAAATCTTTGATCTAATATTTTTGCTTAAACATTTTGCATGGTACTGTGATGATACAGTAGGCAAACACATTCATTTAAACTTACATTCATACTTAAACAAACCTATGAACCAAGGTTTTCAAGATCGGGATCCTACCCAGGATCGTTTTCGTCTTTACAAGATCGAGATCGTAAGGTCGGATCAGGATCGTAAGATCCTACTATAATGTCATTTTCTTAATAGTTTTTATAACTTTATACAAATGTACAGATTATTATATATCATAAACACAAAATTATATGAATGTTTCATAGGAATGTTGTCATAAATTATAATTAAGAAATGTTTAAGAAGATTAACTTGTTGTTTTTTAATATCTAAGAAACACAACCCATAAATTCATGGTTTTTTAGTTCGTGGTTTGAGAAAAGTAAGATCGGATCGGAGTAGATCTTAAGATCCTATGGTCAAGATCGGGATCCTACAAGATCCTAAGCATGCAAAGATCCTACGTAGGATCCGGATCGTTTTTGCTTTGCATTATCGTAAAATCGTAAGATCGTAAGATCAAGATCGGGATCTTAACAACCATTACCTACCATCTAATTCAAGGGAAACAAAGCAATAATCATCAAATTCGAGTGAAAAATTCAAGCAACTCTCACAGTTATGAATTAATGCCTGGCTTTTCCTTGATGTGCATATGGAGTTCAGAATTTCTTGACGGTCTAGGAAAATTTTTACTCTTATGAGATTTTCTAATTACATCAAATGATCAAATCTCGAATGTATTTGTATTCAAGATTTTTTTCATTGTGTATAGCAATTATGGGATACAAACGTTATATCAATTTCAAGATAAATCAATCGAGATTTACTTTCAAAACGACACATTAAGAGGTCTTTATCCATTCTGTTATCTTGTGTTTGTTGATCTATTATGAATTAAACACTGCCCTGTAATAAATCCCGGACACATTTCCGCTGCGACTATTATCTTTTTTGGGTGGTGGTGTCTTTACATCAGATAGGTATCATGAAAGCACTGGTTTATAAACTGCAAAAGGCTTACAATCTTAATTTTACCCAATGGACTATTAACCGTATTTCACAAACAATAAGCAACACAATCTAACCATTTTTCAAAGTGCATCTCACACTACTATAGCTTCACATATTACATTACTTGCTTAACATTGATGTAGCTTACAAACATAATATATAAAAAATGATATGCTTACATCCCTTTTTCCGTATAACGTAAGCGTTTATATTATATAAGTCTGTTTATTTATCAAAATACCTAATACATTTTCTTAATAGACATTAGTGAGTTTCTCTGCGCAATCAGGTCCACATTTTCTCACCTCAGTACAATGTGGCGTTTACACTAAGGGGTCTTCTATTTTACTCTCTTTAAGAGCATTGTGAGTTGCACATTGTGTCTCACTACTTTCGTTCTCAGACATTGTAATTTATACAATATCCTCCAGAAAACTTTTTCATAAAACCTTAACATTATCGTTGTAACTCGAAACCCGTCACAGTGTTGGAGTTATCACTGGAATTATATGTGTTAATTTAAGTATTCAAAGTTCTTGTATGGGCGAGACTTGTAATAGGAGGATTGATACGATAATTGCTATGTTAACTCGTTCATAAGACCTTTATCCTATTTACTTTAACCGTGTACTCATCAACTATTTTGAACATTATGTCGATCTCCCCTGATTGTTTTACTCCCCGTCTATGAAGGCGAGTTTTAAACACTCGTCCCATACTCATTAGAGCGCCTGCTGTCACACCCCGCCAATGCGGAAATGCGAGGCGTAACAAGACTTGATATCATCACAATACAATGGCGTCTATACAGAGAATTCTATATGAAATAAATAAGTAAAGCATGGGACGACAAAGTGCCTAGACAATACCCATAAAACTAACCAAAATCCAAAAGGCGTCTTTATTGATGGAACGGAAGTTCTCGACAATACAAAGACATGCAACAATTATCCATAATCCAAACAAGGCAAAATTCAAGACAATAAAGCAATAAATTCCATGACATCCTACGGTCTCTTTCTAGCCACTTCTCTCTATCTTATTCCCATGGTGCTCACCTGAAAATGATGCTTAACGTCAATATAAAGAGATGTTGAGATTTCATAGTTTAGAGACACACATAACAATCCTTCAAAACCATTTACTGTGAGATAAATAAAACATAGCATAACCGATATAAAACAACTATCATACAAGCTAACATCAACCACCCCAAACCATGTTGAGTACGGTCACGCACGACAACAACACACAAACAGGGAAAACGCAACTGTTCCCAACGATCCAACACCAATGAACGAGAACACGTTCACTTAACAATAATCCATCAGTCAATGAGAGATCATGAAACTACGCTCAACGTACTAACCATCCATCAATTGCCTGGAGACGTCACGCTCAATGCACAACAAATAAGGAAATGGAACGAATGAGTCCCCTCGATCAAAACATTCTACCAGTATCACATAAACATTCACAATAGTTCACCAGTTCTACCCCATTATCCCTTATTTAAAACACATTATGACAGTAACTAAAACATTTAAACTCATAGCATCATTTTCATCCCAAGAAAACATAGTAAAAATGGGACTATGAAAACTCACACTACTTTAAGGCAAATTTAGCCAAATCCTGTGCAAACTTATAACTAAACAATCAAAACTAAACACTATTGTTATAACTCCACCAATGCCCAAATGCTTATTCCATGTAACAATCAGACTATGAGAATGGGTGTTCTAAGAGTGTTTAAATTACCTCTCATACGTCCACCATGAACACCATGCCCTAACCTTATACCACATGTTTACCCCTACTTTCTTTCCAAAGTCTTACAACTTTTACCCTTCTATCAAAAACGCAGAATTTTCTCGCACACACATACACTATACCCTATTTCTAAACCATACCTACTGTAGCTTTATCTCAAATTTTACACTACAAAATCGACAGGTATTTAATACCATGAAGTCTACTATCTCCATGTTTTTTCCACTAATTTATTTCCCCTCTTAAGTGCCCCAAATAAAATCAAACTTTTAACTACTCACAGTTTCGGATACTGATCGCTACACTAAAAAGTTTGTGCGGAACCTTAAAAACCAAACTTAACTCCAAATTAGAATTTCTCTCCTTTGGGGGATTTTTTAATAGACACATAGAACTAAACTCCTTGCGTAGATTTGGAAAATCTTAATTAGAATTTTAAGATGGGGTTTTACACTCGATTAATCTGACCCGAATTTTTACTGCTGACAACCTTTCTCGTAACCAACAATTGAATGACTTTTCCCGAACATCCTTTAAAATACTTTCGTAGAGTGACAACTGACTCAACTATGACTCATCTGAGCACATTCATAGGCCACCAGAATCATAACAATTACATGAGTTTCTACCTCTCTAAGAATCTCATCCACAACAACTACATGCCCTTAATTTCAGTGCACAAACCTAACACAAGTTCGTATCCGTCTATCCCACATTATTACTCTCTAAAGATTACACCAACTCCCTACACTGCTAGCGATAATTACCAAGAACCCTAATTTCAGTCACAGCATAGCCATTATATTATACAATGAATACTATAGAAATCCTATATCATCCACCATAACTCTGTTAAATGAATTAAGATAAATACAAAAGTTTTTTTAAATATTTCTAATTAAGGATAAACTAACCACTAACATAAAGCTTGTTTTCTCAACAAAATCAAAACTAATTTTTCTCTTCTTTCTGAGGTATTCGGTCCGACTAATGCATAGATGAGGGGAGGAAAATTTAGTTCTTAGGGTTATTATGGGTTATAGTATAATAGGATACAAAATTCCCTAATGTAGAGTCCAGATTTAAATGGGCTTGAATTCTTTTTTTTTCTTTTTTTTACTCAAAACCTCGTCCAATATATGTATGCATATATAATATGTATATATTTTATATTATTTATTTATTAATTACGATATTTACTTTAACATATACCTTAGTAAGTTTTTTTTATAGAACAATCAAAGCTTATTTGCGCAATTTACCTTTGCTTAAACACGCAATTTACTATACTTTGTAAAAAATAAATAACTGTTTCATTTTTATTGTAACCTAAATTCACTCAAATAGAAATTTACATTTTTTCTTAACCTAACTTCTTAGAAAACCTAAATATTCCTTACAATCACTAACACAAAAATACTATATGTATAATACTTACAAAATAACTACGAAAAACTGCCGTAAATCCCTCTAAAACCATTTTCCCTTGTCACCCAAAAGAAAACGGAATGGAATTCAACCAATTTCACCACCATTTCCAATCTCATGTGAGATGATCACACAAAATTAGATTGAGTACCAATATCCCACAAAAATCCACAAAACTCAATATAAACACATAAACATACATTGCAATAGATACATAAGATCAACGACAATCCGTTATTCCATAGAGATCAACTCCCCTCTCAAGTCTGGTTTTACAGAAACTCACACCCTTTATAAATCTCTTATCCTCGAATTTAACCAATAATGGTCCAACTCTATTTCATTACCTAAACAATTAATCGATGATTCTTATCTTTTTAAGTATGTTCCTCCCTATACCCAGCGTTAACTTCAAAGTTACCATTTGAATCTCCAACATATCTTCACCCAAATACTCGAATACTTGCCAAAACTTTGCTTGCCCGCACTGGACAAGGGTGACCCCCCCCAGTAATCAGCTTTCCCACATATCCTACGACGCACCAAATATCAGGGGTCATACCAACTACGAAAGACCATCATCAGCCCGTCTCTTCGCATGAAATTTTCCGTATCAATCAATACTCTTAGTTGTGTAACAAACGTCATTAAATTAACTCCGGACCTTTTACTTTACACACTCATCAAACAATGAACAAAATGTTGTAATCATAATTATAAATTAATTTACAAAAGCTCAAACCTATATTTGCACATAAAAAACCCAGCTCGATCTAATCCGAGTTTATGTATTCAAATTTATAACGTTAACCACAGACCACATAAAATTATTTAAAGAGGCGTAACTAAGGTCTATCAGTAACCTAAGTACCCATCACTAAGCCTAATACCCCCAATGATCCCTTGCTGCCAACGAACATGCGGGATACTCATTTTACCTGAAGGTTCCCCAAAGACCCCAAACCCCCTTCCACCAAAAACGGAACATTAACTATTTCCATCCTCCGCTACATTTTAACCTCAAATACTTTTCACGATCAACTCCATTCTCACAACAGGTTTCCCAACAAAACACGAAAATATCTCTTGTCGATCTTGATTTCATCCAATAGCATACTTGCATTGTACATATGCATTCGCTCAAACACATTTTACTTGTAGGTTCGACACGTAAACGTGACGAGTACCACCAACTCAATTCCTCAAGCAATCTCAACCGATAGACTACAAGACCAATCCGTTCAAGGATCTCAAATGGTTCTACACACCTCGGTACTAACTTACCTATCTTAATCAAAACAACTAGCCCTTCCATGCGTCACTTTTACAATTCACTGATTTCTAAACCCAAACCTAACGTTATCTGGCGACTATTATCAGCATAACTCATTTGAACGATCTTTGGCTTCCACAAGCCTATTCGCTTAATCCATACTACCTAGTCGTCTCCAGCATCCTACTCAATCCAAACATCTTACCATACCCTTCCCTCGCAATCCTTAGCCTATATAATTAGTCCCCTAATCCCTCGCTCTCCATACATCCTCCAATGAAAACACATTGAATACTCAAATGATAACTATCTTTGCAGGAAAACTCACCTCACGGAAAGTGAGTATCCCAATTACCACCAAATTCTTAAACAAGCACTAAACATATTTTTCCACTGCTGAAAAGTACGCTCACTCTAACCATCATTCTATGGATGGGGAAGCAGTACTTTCAAATCTACTCGTGTCCCTAACGACTTTCCAATCTCCCTTTCTAAAGCTCATATACAGTTCCATATTATAATATCAGAATACTCCGACACGTGCACTCCATGTCTAGCAAGCTTGCCCCCTCCATCTACTGTACTACCTTGCCACATCCACTATCTAATAACACAAAGTTAGTCTATCGACTAACACTATCTAAAACGCATCGCATCCGCACCACTTCGTATCTGGTAGACTTAGTTTTCAAATCCCGTAGTTAGATCCTTCCTTTTCTCACTCCTAATCTGGTATCTTTAGTTCATGTAACAAAACTCTCTAAAGACCTTAGTTCTGTGAGGCAATTTTCTACTTTCTAATCCTGCGTTAATTACTTACTAACCAAGACACCATCTCTTTGCTCCCATGTGTTTTAGTCCAAAGCCATGCGGTACAAATCCTGTTGACTGCGTGTCTCATGCTTTATACGTCTCGAACCGTATACCACTAAACGATCTTCTCTTCTAATCTCGAGCAGGATCGGTCACAACATATATCATAAACTTGTCTTGGGCCTTCACTCCGTCCTTATCTCTAATCTCCCATGCATCAACAACACTCGCTCCTTTCCCAGATGGTACATACTTGCGTCTCACCAATAATCAACCCAAAATATCTTCAATCCATCGTCTCTTCTGCCTTAGTTATCTAATACCGTCGTGATATGAAAGATGTATCGAGACTTGTTATGATCCTAGAGTCTTCGTGCTCGTACACAGTAATTCCTCTATCATTTATAGAGTAAAACCATCACGCCTAAGTCCACAACGAGCGTCGAGTTTGTTCTCACATGAATCTCTAAGTTTTACGCGTCGTATAAGCAGATCACCTTCCTCGTCTTCGTTCGCTCACGCAAGCATCTAACCTCTTTCTCCACCATCACTATAAATTTGTCTGACCTTCCGGTAATGCCAAGATCGGCGACTCGTGCTCCTTCTTAGACTCCGTGTATACCTAAATGTCATCGTTAAACATGATGACAACTTGCCTATAAACGGCTAGCACACCCGATTCATTACGTCTATGAAAATTGCTGGTGCATTGGTCAACCCAAAAAGGCATAGCCGTAAACTTATAGCGTCCATAACACATCCTAAAAGCAGTCTTTGGAATTTCATCTTCGTGCACCCTTATTTGGTGACAGTCCGAATAAAGATCTATCTTACTCAACTCGCGATAATCTATGCACATCCTAAACGACCCATCCTACGTATTGACAAGCAATACATGTGCTTCCTCATAGCGAATAACTAGGTCGATTAAAATCTTTACCTTGCAACTCTTGCAATTATTCCAACTATTTTTTTCATCCCTGTAGGCACTAAACGACATGGGCCTTCGCAATTGGTGTCGCTCCTTGTACTAACTCTATACGAAATTCTACTTCACGCCGAGGGGTAAATCTTTAGAGAACATTTTGGGGAACTCACATACTACAGGTATATCACATAATTTCGACTCATCTAATTTGGTACTCCTACGAGACCTCGCATTCACATTAGTTCGTTTCCCCACGAACCTTTAGCATCTTCAAATCCACCAAAGGCATTTTAACCATCTCCTCATGGCATACTTTCTCAGCCTTATACTTCACAACCAATTCTCTCATACGACTATATCAACCCTCTCATAACCAACGGTACTAGATCTATAGTGAAACGAGAACCTTCTAATTCTAACAACTTAACTCATCTGTTTCACTACCTCAATCACATAGGCACAACACAGAAGATGTGTACAATCATCAACTCTAAGATCACATAATACGGACATCAAACGAATTCGAAGAACCACTATAAGTCGTATAGGGTAATGCACGAATATCGAACCAACCATGAACAAATACCAAGACTTTACATGTACCAATTAGGGTAAGAATTCAAAAATCACAAAAACTCAAAAGAAAATCAAACCGAATGTATGCATTGATAAGAAACAACCATCGACACAACAAACGTACCATTGACGCAAGAAACACCTATTGTATAACACACGTATCACGACCTATAAATAAAAGGATAAAAACCTTCTACAAAAATCGATTTTTTTTCCCGCGAGAATTATCTTCCATAACTTTACATTGGTCATTTTTAAAACAGTAGAATCATATTATTATAAATGGTTTTGGACAGTAAACTGATATTACCTTACATTTATAAAATCATTGTAGACATAGTTTTATTTTATTTTATAAATGTTTAAGAGACAATTTATAAAAATAGTATCACCATAAACTTACCAATACAATCCTCCCAACGTCTTCAAAGTTATTTCAAAAAGGATTTTAAAATACAAAATTAACAGTATAATTTAACATATAACCAAAATAACAGTCGAATGATCACATACAAGTGAACATTCACGCAAAGATATTGCAAACCAAGCGAAGAACGTAAGGACTCATCCATACTAACGATCAAAATGACAACCATAAAAAGCATCGATACTAACATGTCGCAAACATGTTACGAAAACCAAATGATGTATAAAGAAGGGATTAAATATCCGTACTAATTTGCCATGAACCAACAATGCTCAAAAGAACAATATGATATTCGTACGAGCCATCAATGCAAGGAATAACCAACGAAACGTACCAGCATCCAAAGGAAACAGATCAGGATAACCAATAATTATCACCACGCCGAATAGGGAAAAGAATAAGACATCCGTACCAATATGGTACAAACAGGGGATGCTAAACTTAAAATTAAGTATCCAAACGAAATGTCTAGCAAACGAACCAACTTAAGAATCACAACAACAGTACCAACATATTCTGAGGTATCTGATCCGTCCAAATCAATACGTATAAAATATATATAATATATAATATAAGTAATAATAAGGATAGAAACAATTATAGTATAGTATAGTATTTTCCGTCGGGTTCAAGAAATTAACTTTTAACCAAAGCGATTATCAAAAACCTTCCGGGTCGTTTCCTCGACGAGAGGTGAATGGAAATCTACGTTCAAGTTGTAAATCGAGCTTGAAGAATATAAAAGTTAAACTAAACTTTTGGTTTTAAACTATTTTGATACTAAAAATTAAACTAATATTTAAAACTACAAGATTATACTAAAATTAAGCTAAAAGATATGAATGACAAATATGCTTGCTAAGTGACGTGAAAAGTCAAGATATTTACTAAAAATGATCTAAAAATATAAATGACTAAAATGCTTGCTAAGTGACGTGAAAATGTTTCATTAAGTGCGGCTTATGTTCAACGGAATAAAATGAAAGTAAAATGAAATGCAAAAAATAAAGACAAGAATATTAAATTTGCAATAAAAATAAATGACAGGAATGTAATAAAAATTAAAATAAGAAAGAAAAAATATATATATATTTATTTTTTAAAGCCAAAAGGAAAATATTTTTGAGTTTTTTATAAAGGAAAAGGAAAAAAAAATAATAATAAGAAGAAAAAATATTTTTGGATTTTTTTATATTTTTAATAAGTACGAAAATAAACTTTCCGAAGAAAGGATCTTCAAGGCTCGAACACGAACAATCCCGTAAAAATCGCTACACCTTTCCCCGGCAACGGTGCCAAAAATTGATCCGTCCAAATCAATATGTATAAAATATATATAATATATAATATAAGTAATAATAAGGATAAAAACAATTATAGTATAGTATAATATTTTCCGTCGGGTTCAAGAAATTCACTTTTAACCAAAGCGATTATCAAAAACCTTCCGGGTCGTTTCCTCGACGAGAGGTGAATGGAAATCTACGTTCAAGTTGTAAATCGAGCTTGAATAGCATAAAAGATTTTGATTTGGTTTTCTAAGTCTACTAAAAGGAAAAAAAACATATAAAAGGGAAGCTAAACTTTTGGTTTTAAACTAATTTTTAATTTTAATTTTTTTTTACTAAAAATTAAACTAATATTTAAAACTACAAGATTTTGCAAAATCAGACGTGGGCCTAACCAAGAGCTAAACGAATCAGATTCATGCATTGTTATTGTTATTAGTAATTATGAAACATTTTTTAACGAGTAAGAAATAAACGAGATAAAATAAGCTACAAAGCCTAATAAGCCTCTACAACAACAACAAGCTTCACGATGTAGATTATCCCTCCTAGCAATTAAAAGCAAAGATAACTAGACTAAATAAGCTAAGTAAGACTATATCTAAGCAAACCAATTAAGCAATATTTTTGAGTACACACGTAAGAAATAATCATTTTGAAAACTTAAAATCTAAACGAGATCTAAACCTATAAGCCAAAATATGAATCGATAAGCACGAGGTAAACACACGAAATAAGCTAGGGAAAAGCTACTCGAGTCGAATTAAGAAAAGAAAACAAGAACTAAATAAGTCGAAGTCTTTTTATTTTATTTTATTTATTATATGAGCTTAAATCCATGCCGAATAAGCTATATGAAAACTTATTTGAAATCTGAAATAAGCTAAGAAGATTTAAGGCAGAAATAAGGTGACGAAACCACTTAAATGACACAATAAGCTAGATCGAAAAAAAGAGTATAAAGATTAAACTATGAAAATAAGCCACAATACCATCTTCATTTTGAATTAATAATAAGCCACATGTTTACAAATAAGCTGGAATATCAGTTTTACAATAAACAGAAATTCAAATAAACTAAGCTAAGCTAAATACTAAATAAGCTAAAAAAACTAGAAAGAAAACTTGTAAAAAAAAAACTAAATCCTCCTCCCCGAAAATGAAGGGAACGTGTGTTCTTTATAGTCAAGTGGGGGGTAGAATTTGTAAATTTGGACCCAATCATTTGGAAATAATTGGCCAATCATTGGCTTGATAACCATGTCACACGGATCGCCAAGTTATGAAGTTTTGATCCACTGGTGAAAATGCTTCCACGTATAATTTTTTTTAGCTTTATCCTTACGCAGCAACTTCCACTGTTGGATCATTCCATTGCAACTTGAAATATAGAGATGTTCCATTGCATAGCCACGTGTAGCATTTCAATTTGCCAATTCCTTTATTAGTGGAATGGCACATGCCATTTCTTGAATTAATTTTGCCTCATGTGAGGCTTACGTCACCATCATCACTCATATATATTTAGTTTTAATTTGTTGGGCTTATTTTTGAGCTCATGCAATAATGGGCTGGCCCGACCCATAAAATAGGTCACGGGCTGACCCAATAAAATCCGAGGGCACCGTTGAACTTGTCTTCTCGCGCTCATTCCATTCTCATGCTCGGCTTTGCCCGGCTTTGTCTTCATTTTTGTCCATTTATTTAATATCCGTACCTGCACATACACAAACACAAAAACAAACATACATATGCATTTTTTATTATGTTTTTGGTCTTTTGGGTTCATTTTTCAAGGTAAAAGATATGTATAATATAGCGAATACCAAATTCTCCCATACTAAAGTATTGCCGTGTCCTCACGCAATGTAATACATACGCGCTTAAAACTAAAAATTCCAATCCCCTCAAACTAATCACTTTGAAAAGTAGCAAATTGCTCATCTAAAGGAATTAAGAAATCAAAAGTTAAGAAACGCCCCGTTTTTCCATTTTCAATATTATTATTTTTTTTACTTTTTGTTTATAACTTTCCATCATTTCATAACATTATATATATATTTTTTATATTTAGGATCATAGAACAAGCAAAATAAATTTATCGTTCCCAACTTTCACTTTTCCATACTAAGCTTAAAAACAAGATCATTGTCAATTACAAGTCATGACACTAACACTACTCATAAATACTAACTGTGTACTTACTTTTCCTTATTTCCAATTTTGTATCTCAAGATTATTTAAGTCAGATACCCGAAGGCTCTTAAGACTTTATTTCCCGATACTTATTAATTCCAAAAAAAAGCGTAACGGTTAAAAACGCAATAATTAGCTCCTAGCCCTTTTCAAAAGATCAAATGTCATCAAAGATTAAAAGTCTACATAGAGGCGGACTCAAAATTTTGCTTTATTAGTTACTTAGTAAGGCACCAATCATGTCATTACCTCTAAGGCTCTTTAAGACAAAATTGGACCACCTTAATTGCAACCATATACCCGTAGGCCTCTTTAAGCACAAAATAAGACAAAAATTAAGCAACATAATTAAACCTCAGTCTTTAGAAGCTATCAACATCGGGCCTTTTTCAAAAGATCAAATGTCATCAAGATTAAAGTCCACATCGAGGCAACCAAAATTTGGCTTTTATTAGGCTACTTAAGCAAGGCACCATTCATGTCATATACCCTAAGGCTCTTTAAGACATGAATGGACCAATCTTATTTGCACCATATACCCTTAGGCTCTTTAAGGAATAAGCAAAATATTTCTTTATATGATACATATAGTATGCCAAATTAAGTATTCCTGATGTGTACTCATCCTAATTACAAAGGAACTAAAGAAAACTTCTATTAGCTAATTATTAACCAAAAAACCGCACAACTCTATTTATTAAACATTTATATATAGAGGTGAAACAAGCTAATGGAAGAAAAAGCCACAATTAACACTTATGAGCTTGAAAGAAAACCAACTATTCTACGTTTAATGTCATGACTTATAAATAACACTATCATTTCTCGTTCTTCGCAATTTAAAATCTCTAAGAAAGAAATTCGCGAATACTTAGCCATATAAAATCCAACCCGGCATTTTTAAAATCTACTTGAGATTAGAACAAATCTTCATTTACGTCAATAACAAATCAAGTCTAGCATGTTTAAAATCTACTTGAGACTAGCACAAACTATCATCGTTAATTGTTAAGGAAAAAGTTAAGGTTTAAAACCGGTCGGATCAAAATTTATTTCTCGTTCTTACCTTTATTTGTGTCAAAACACTTATTACATCACTTTATTTCAATATTTATACTTTTTTTTTTGCACAAAAATTTAAATTTTTTGCTATTTTTCACATAAATCATATATTTTTGGTGGAAAATCGGGTTACGCGAGAACAACGGCTGCAGGCATAA
>BQNB010101888.1:2896-24373 GCA_026074375.1 Tanacetum coccineum
AACTGAACAAGTATTAAGCAAAATTATAAACCCTAAGCTCAAATAAGCACTTAGACACTCTTGCTCTAAACAATTCACAAAAAGAACAAACAGCTACTTTTGGGCTTATTTTTAAGCAATCAAATAGAACCTTATGGCTAAACCACTTATACCATTAAAAAGCTTGACTAAAATACTACTTAAAACACTCATTAAAAACTATTTATGAAAAGACAAAATGCTAAATTTGAGGCTAAAAATTGATGATTAAATAAGCTAGTTTCTACAAATTAAGTTTAAACAGATTTAATATAACCTACAAACTACTAGCAAACTTAATTTTAAATCCTAACTCTAATTATTATCCTTTGAAAATTAAGCTAGAAGATGGTTGTTTAGCTAAATTCTATGCTGATGCAATTGACCATAAAATTTAAAACCTATAAAAGCAGACTTACAAACTCTATTACTACACCTATTTCACACTTAATAAGAGCAAAAAGAGAAATAACAAAAGCTGGAAAGGACTTAAGCTAAAAATGCATGAACTACCGAATTATACTAACAGATGCTAACAAACTTTTTTATAAACTAGATAAAAACTTGATTAACTCTAACTCGGACCTTAAATCAATATCTAAAACTGAAATATAAAGGTTTGAAATATGCCAAAGTGGCAAGAACTATTACTAGTACTAACTTGTAGTTAGTAGTGGCCTTGATCCAAACACCCCTTTAGAAATTTCAATTTTATATTTAGCTTAAGATAATGAGAGTTAAGGCTTAACATACTAAGACCAGATAACAACAAGCTTATAACACACCTTAAAAACAGATTTAATCTACTAAATAAGCAGAATCTATAAGCTAACAAGTAATGTTACTATTTTTGGATTTTTATGACAGTTTTATGAAAATAACTTGCAAACTAAATTCTAAGCTATCAAGTAACTATATCAGACAGAAAACAAACATAATAAGCAGGATTAAGCAAATTTAAACTATAATAAGATGGCAATAAGCAGATATACGCTAACAATAAACTGAACAACTAGAAAATTAAATGGCAGTAAGGTAAAATAGGAAAATATAAAGAGAAGTGTACCTCACACCTCAGCTAAATAGAGGTGAATGCTCACTTAAGCTTAATCTACAAGCTCTGGCTTGTAAATAACAAGCCAGTAAAGTCCAATACGCCCGTCCAAAATTGGCTTATCATCCATTTATAAGCTGAGGTATATTTAGGAGAGGAAATGAGTATCAATAAGCTTAGTTAAGCTTTGATAGCTTAACTAAGTGACAAACTAGGTTAAGAGTAAAAATGCAATTTCATTAATAAGAAAAGGATTACATGGCTTTTAAAGAGAAATTACATTAAGAAAAGATGAATAAGCTGGAAATAAGCTAAACTACACTACTTTAAACTACCCTACTCCTAGATCTAATCCTACTCCTCCTTCTCTTGCTCTGTGAGTAAAGCCTTCTATATATAGGTGTGTGGAGAAGGTTTTGGGTCTTCAGGACGCTCCTATTGCTTTAATCACGATCATTCATTCATAACCAACTTTTGATCAATCATTTTGAATCATTGGATTGTGTGTCACGCCCCATTATCCAATCACATAGCTGGGGATTGCCAGCGTGTCATCCCTGGGTGTCAGAACTTGTCAGCTTTTCCTTTAGAAGGGTTAGATTTCATTAAGGCAGGGTAAATTAGTGTAGGTAAATTTTAGGGAAGGAGGGTGAACAGTAAACTGTTCTTCCCGCCTTTTTCTTTCTTTTATAAGATTGTGTTTGACCCAGGGCAAAAGAGTAGGGACTTGGGCTCGAGATTTATAAAAAAGATTGGGCCGATGTAATTTTTGGGCTTAGGTAAAGGTAAAAAGGGTTTTATAAAACACATTTAACAACCGTTAGTTATGGACTAACGGTGTTAGGGTTTTTTGGGACTTTTGGTGAAATTGTGTTAACATTAAGGACATTTTTGGTATTTTGAAGGTCTTGTCTTTTTGTGGGTTGACCAATGTTGACCATGGTTGACCATTTGACCTTTTTGCTATCAACTCCCGGCTCTTGTGCACTCTATCTGTTCCCGTGTCCGTGTTTGTTCGATTTTGACCGTTTTCTTGTGTTATTTGCAATATTCGTGCCTACACATCACAAATGACAAAACAAGCAATATACAAGCATAATTTGCATAATTTGTTCATTTTAAGGCCATTTTGGGTATAAAAAGGATATGTGATTTCTCATATATCAAAATTCCCCAAACTAAGTGATTGACGTGTCCTCACGCAATATTATATGCTCTAAAACCAAATACCTCAAAACCTTTCAAAACTAATCTTTTGAAAAGTAGCAAAGTCTTTTATGGGGAGAGTTAAGAAATCACAAGTTATAAAACACCCCTTTTTCCTATTTTTCAAAACTTTTTCCATTTTTATGATTTTTCTAATTTACAACTTACAACTTATTCATGTGTGACATAATGTATTGCTTTCATTATTCATTGATAACTTTTAGGATCACGGAACAAAAAGCACAAAAAGTGTCCAAATGGATAAATTCATCGTCCCTGACTTTCACCTCTCCAAGCCAAGCTTAAAAACAAGATCATTGCAAAATACAAGTTATGATGCTAACACTACTCATAAAAGCTAATTGTGTACTTACTTTTCCTCCCTTATTCCTAATTTCCTCTAAGGATTTTATTATTATTATTGGTGACAAATAAATTATGTCCTTATTAATAAAGTAAACCCGGTTTAGACCATTAATAGCTTGAAATCCTTTCCTAAAGAGACGATGTGGTAAGAATAAGGTCCACATTAAGGTTCTAATTTTGCATGATTTAGGGGTTATCCTTTTTATTTCATCTGAAACAACTCAACTACGAGTCCAGAGACGGAGGCTTTATTTAGATAACCCCGGAGTCGAAATTTGGCTTTATTATTATTATTATTGCAACATTATTAAACCTCGGTCCTTTAGAAGGCTGCAACATCAGTTGTGAGCCGGCAAGATGCAGCAAACATATTTCGACCTCGGTAATTTCCTCGACCTTTTAGAAGGCTGCAACATCGGTTGTGAGCCGGCAAGATGCAGCAAATTTTTATCAGTCTCAGATTATTATTACTATATGCCTTATTTAGAAGACTGCCACATCGGTTGTGAGCCGGCAAGAGGCAGTAAACTTTTACCAGCCCATAGTTTTTATTATTATTATTATTACCTCCACCCTTTAAACGACTGTCACATCGGTATGCGAGCCGACCATGATCCAGAAGTCTTATTTCGGCTTACCGAGTATTAATAGCATCTCATGGATAGGAATGTATATGACTAGCAAAAACCCTCAAAATTTCATCCTAAAAATACGAGGTTCGCCTTTAGATCTATTGAAATTCGAGTATCCATTATTGATACCCAAGATAATTTATACCTTAGCTTTCTCGAGTTAAGGTTCGAATGCATGTCATATGTGCTATTTCCGTCGTTACGATGTTTACATATGTCCTTTGTCCCTTTTCTGAGCATTGTATTGGGAATTAAAATTATATGAGTTTACCAATAGTATAATAAAATCTAGAACTGTTTTTGTGTACATCCCAGACCGAATAAGTGAGAACTCACAGTATTTCTAGATAAGAGCAATAGGAATGTAACCCCATGGTATTAAACCTTAATTGTTATGATGTTACACGCGATCATATAACTATCCCACACCCTTCCAGCACTCATATTTAGAGCTGATAGCGCCCCTTGACCACTCTCCGAGCTATCACTTTTGCTCGGTTTCATAGAAATTTCTGTAAGCCAGACTATTAATAGAACATTGTTAACCTTAAACCAAACGTGACAACGCACCCAATCGCCTTAGCCATACCTTGTATGTACTCACTTCAGTACAATTATTGTTTTTAACCCAAGTTAATTATGAGTACAATGGTTGCTAAGTCCTTATCCTTGTAAATACCAGTTTTGGGACGATCCGGTTTCATGTAGTATTTTATTTCGCGAGGAATGGAGGAAGAAAATTAAGTCATAACCCCAATGTTTTCAAATGATTTCCAAGTCTATTTTGATCCAACTCAATATGGGTCATTAGTTAGATTGTAAATAATCAGTATGTAAAGTTTATGTGTAGGGGTGTATGCTCTAAATAAACCCCCCGCCATGAGTAATAATGTTTAACGAAAAGACAGGAGCAAAAAATGTACAAAAAAAATTGTATAATATAAAAAAAGTGATAAAAAATGTACGGGCTGCCATTTGCTTATGTTTATGTTATCATAGAGTCAAGAAAAGAAAAAGAAAGAGATTGATTATATTGTGTAGATTTGTAAATCTTATGTCTAAGTCTTGGCTTAGCAACCTAATCAGCGTGTATTCTTATAAATAATTACTATAACCTTCACCCCAAATATCACCAACAGCCACCCAAATGTAAATCCCATCCCCGTATCTGTTTCCATTTAGTTATCTTAACACCTACACCCCACAACCCTTTAAAAGACTCTATTGATAGTAATACTAGAACTTACGCATAACAATGGAGGTTTTGATCCTTTACAAGCCTATGTTAATTTTATATGTTAGACAGTAAATGAGGTTAATTTTTCCGTTTCCCATAGTTGATTATAAATTTATTATACACCCGAGTGAAAAGAGAAATCCCAACACTAATGTGATGGGGGGGTACTATATATACTTTCTGTGCTTTTTATTACGAGGTCCTAAAAGGATGTGTTTTGTAAATGCTTTTAAAGAGTAGGTTAAATGCCCCTAATATTGCTATTGTTTTGGTAGGAAAGCCCATTTGCTTGAGGACAAGCAAATCCTAAGTGTAGGGGTATTTGATGAGGTGTCGTTTTATATACTTTTCGGGGCCATTTAACCTCCCTAATTCATGCAAATATGCCTAGATTATGTGCTATATCATTTGTTTTCAGGTTTTTAGCACTTGGATGGCATTTGGAGTAAAAACAACACTGACATGGTGCCTCTTGGATAAGAAGCAACAAGATTAAGACTTCCTACATAATCAACCAAAGTAATGAAACATTGCATACAAGAGCTAAGGACGGCGTGCATCATAAAGCGACGAGCGACAGGAACTTCATCGTAACGTGTCAGATGATCCAGCGACAAGCGTCATGACGTTGGCCTGACTAAAGAGATCTAAAATCATCCCGGCGACGGCGTCACACTTTTAAAGCGACGCCGTCGCAACCGTTTTCACTATACATACCAAAAAACCGGATTTAGGGTTTTAAGTGTGTAACTTTGTATAACTTTATGAGACGAACCTAGTCGTTTCTAAGCAGCTTTTTAGGTCATTTTTAGAGATCATCATCAAACCATTGTAACTAACATCAATCCAAGATTATAATCAATTAAGATTGGGGGGGGGGGGGGGGGGGGGGGGGGGGGGGGGGGGGGGGGGGTTATCATTAATCATTTCAATATGTCAACTTGTGATGATCGATTGATTTATATTTCTAGCTATCTTTATAACATTCTAGGCTAAACCACTCCTTTGGTATTTACTTATGATGCATAAACTTAGGTTGTAGATCCTATTAATATATGCTTCTTGTTGATGATGTAGCGCGTTAGTCTTAGAAAACAAGCCATAA
The DNA here is from genome assembly GCA_026074375.1 of Tanacetum coccineum. Taxonomy (NCBI): domain Eukaryota; kingdom Viridiplantae; phylum Streptophyta; class Magnoliopsida; order Asterales; family Asteraceae; genus Tanacetum; species Tanacetum coccineum. Next base: position 8,515 of record BQNB010101888.1, read on the forward strand.
ATATTAAATTGCATAGACTCTAGGGTGAAAAATCGAGTTGAGTGTAGTTAAAGGGATACCATCGGTAGACATCTTCATACTATACCTTACCACCCTTAATATGGGTTGATCCCACATAAGATATTCACATTGCATTTAATATACTCTTAGGGCCTTGTAATAGTCCTTATCCTAACTACCTGACTTGTTCGTTACATAAACTGAATAATAAAATAGACGTCGTGTGTCGTGAAAATCGATCATGACTTAGGAAATACTATACACCGATCTTCACAAGTGTGAACAAAGCAACAGATCTAGTGAGATTGAGAAGCAATATGAGGAGTAGTGCAGTTGATAAGGTAAATAACATCTTTTTATCATAAAGATATCACCCAGTAATATAGAGATAATAATTATGATCAGATTAGCTAAAACAAACCAACCTCTATTCGGAGAGAAGCTCAAAATCATGGATTATTTAAACTGCGTTTCTCTCTAAAAAACAATAAAAAAACAAACAGAATCTTCCCACTCAGCCCCCTTAGAATTATGTTATAAAACTCGAGTTTTGAGCCTCCTCAAACCTATATCATCACAAAGAGATCTCAACCTAACTTCCCGGCAAAACCCTGATTCCCCAGAGAGGGGAGACTATAACAGAGCGGTCCCAGAGGGGTACGTGATTTTGGGCAGAGATTGACGTTGGGACGCATGAAGTTTCGATTGTTTGTATGATAGTGGTTAAGTGTGACGTCACTTAGGATGACATCAAAGAGAGCGTTGTGAGCAGATGGATACAAGTAGGGTACGGTAGTTAGTGGTATAAGCTGTCTTGGTGCTAAAGTCATATGATACAAAGTGGCACACCTCATAGCAAATGAGACTAATCAGACACACACACACACAGCTACAAGCTGTATGCACACAATCGCCCTATGGCATAGTATCTCTCAACAGTCGTTTCATCTAGCATGAAGATTTACTGCGCAGTAGACACATTCGTCTCTACTGATGTTATCTGAGTATTCTCTAGGGTGAGCTACTGAGTATAATACGTTATGCTCAAATAGTGTCTACTCTTACGCTCTATGACGCATCAATGATATCTCTATGTAGTTGAGTGTGCATACAATACTCAGTAAGGTACATGACTTATTGAGTACTTTGTCCTATTGATTCATCCTAGATTAGAGATACAAGGTCTTCTCTCTAGTGCGAATTCTTGCACATTCAGGAGTACGAGTGTGGAGAGTATTAGCGCGATTTAGCTAAAGTGATTTCTCCAAAATAGAGACCTAATTCTAACATTAGCTGCATCTGAGTCTATTTCTCTCTTAAATCGTGATTCAATACACAGGATGTCTACGATCAGATCAAACAAACTATTGCATCCATCATATCAATAACCCTCTTAACATTCTACCTGATGTCTCAGTCGCGGAAGATCACTACTATCTGACTTCTAGTCACAGTGTAGATGTGTAGGGTGGTTCTAGTAGCTCAACTAGCTAGTATCAATACCAAATTTAGCAGTCTGGATTCGAATACAGCTCAAAGGGTCTACTTGAAATGGATAGAGATTACCCTCAACGCTTCCGGTAGGTCACAGACCTTACATACTGTATACATCGGCGCAGTAAAAGCTCGAACAGCCACAAGGACATGATGTACGCAAGGCAGTGTTACAAATGATATTTAAATTCTGCTCTCGGGGTGCAGGAGGGGGGCGAGAGGGGGGGAGGGGTGGGGTTACAACACAGATATCTTATATCTATTTATTTGTGTTTGATATATGGGAGGAGATTATAGATGGAGTATGCGAGTTGTGTGTACTTTAGTCAATGATTGAATTTTATATTAGATGCAAGCTTTAACAAAGATCACTAGCAAGACAACAAGTCAACCGTCATGCTTCGAGGGTGTTTGGATGAGCATTTAGGCAGCCTTCATAAGCTTAATATGCTATGGACCAAATTTTAAAGTCAACGAAAGTCAACATAAGTCAAAGAAGAAAGTCAAACAACCACTTTACCTATTTCATGTATAAATACTCAACTAATGTTTCATTCATTTAGCTATTTATTTGTAATCATCTTCTGAACTCTCTTAATTTTGTTGTAATTGTAACAAATTCATCATAGTCAATCGTTCAACTATATTTTGAATTACAATTCAATTCATGTGATTCTTGATTAGTTGTTAGTTCTTATTCTAATCATCTCAGTTCTTGTAAGTTCATATTAATTGGTATCAAAGCCTTCCGATCTTGTTAGCAAGATTTTGTTATCATTCTCTTTAGTAATTCATAACCACCATTATTTTTTTCATATTTTCATTTTCACGCCAAATCTAAAATATGTTCATAACTACTTCTTTATCCATTTTTCGATCAAAAACTTGTGTGTCAAAGTCTAGTGAGTTTGTTTAAGTTCTTGATTGAGTTGTTAGAAAGTTATTGCAAGAAAGTTAGTTACAACAGTTTTTGAAGTCATACTCTGTTTCTTGATGAAATGCAAGTCAAACACGATCTAGTAAGGTGTTGATGAGAAAAAGACTGGAGTGGGTGGGGTTTAAGGAGACAATAATTTCATTAATGGGGGAGGAAATGGAGAAGTTAAGGGATGAACTATGGAAATGTAGCATGGTAACAAGGATAGAATTTCCAAGATTTAGGGGAGATGATGTAAGGGGTTGGTTGTTTAAGAGTGAGCATTACTTTAAACTTAACAACATCCCGGATGAGAGCAAGGTACATCTCATTTCTACACACTTGTTTAGTATAGTTTTATTATGGCATGAACAACTTTTGAAAGTTATGGGTAAAGATGTAGCTTGGATGATTTACAAAGATGCAATTTGCAAAGATTTGATAATGTTGAAACTGTGAAATTTTCTTGTAATAGTGTTAAGAATTCAAGTTTTAGTTAACCCTGATGATGAATTCGAAAGAATTTTTTGTTGTAAAATGAATGTATGTACTTCACTAAAATGATGAAAAAGATAATAATGCACTAAGGAGATGTTTGGTAATTGTAACAAATTAATCATAGTCAATCGTTCAACTATATTTCGACTTACAATTCTATATGTGTGATTCTTGATTAGTTGTTAGTTATTATTCGAATTATCTCGGTACTTGTAGGTTCATATCATAATGCCTCATTGCATTATCAAAACAAAATAGAAACTCTAATTTCATAAAGCTAATGGAATTACCAATACAGAGGATTTGGGTTGATTCATATGTACTCAGTTATTCACTCTCCTTATGTTTTTGTTTAACTTTCTTCCTTTGGTTTAGTTTGCTTCATCTTCTAGTTTCTAGCATTCTAGGGGCTTTTGCGGTTTCGGAAATGACTTTTATTCAGTCGTGGGTATGTGCGTAATTTTTAACTATACGTTTATAAGGTGATATGGTGAACGAAAACTGCATTCATTGATTTTTCGGTTCTCGTAATTTTCCGGTGGATTCTGGATTATTAATGAAGAGCATTGTTTACACCCCACCAAAATGTTACACCCAAATCCGCCTAGTCCCTTCCTGTATTACTCAATTCTAGTACATTATAATCAAATTTTAAACCCCAATTTCATATTACTTGAGTACAGGTGCTAGTCGAGTCATTATTAGTGTATACAGTTTTTGGACGATTGAGACTCATGGTAGTTTTTTATTTTAGTGAACGCGTACGAGAAAAAAAAATAAATAGTGAAATTAAATAGTATTGTAAATGACCTGAAAATACGGAATGTTACAATAATAAGAAATTTCTTATTCATAGTTTTCATAAAACTCTATTACTAATGATATATGTGATTGGCCAGTTGATCTCCTGTGATGATCTGGATATATGTCTATGATCACATCATGTCATTAAGAAACGTACAGAGAGAATCCAGGATGTTCGATCTTATCTATTGACATTGAAGGAGATATGCCTCAAGTATGCATTCTTTGTTCTTTACTATTTAATGAATTGCACTCCTACTTTGATCTTTATCATCTTTGTGTATACATAAACTTCAACAAAATATCATTCTTGGTATTGCATACGCCTTTAAACTTTGTAGTTAAATATGTACTAGCGCTGCAATACTCTTACATTGCTTTTGTATATACATGATGTGGATGTGGTGAAGACTTCACAGGAAGCTTTACAATCCCTTCGGCATAGTACCTAACCGTTGTAGTGTAGTAAGGCAAGACTCGGGGGTTGTTATCGTTCTCTAGGGGAATAGGTTGGGAAGGCTCGAACACGGTCTAACATAATTATAAGGGGTTGAAAGAAGTCTCTTTTTGTATTTTTGTATTTTTAAGAAAGCAAGTAAATATCATGGGTTGAGAGGTTGGTTTGTTTTAGCTAATTAAACTAAATATAATCTATACTACTGGTGATAACTTTATGATAAAAAGATGTATTTGCCTAATCATGCACTACTCCTCAGATTGCTTCTCCTAGATCTGTTGCTTTGTCACACTTGTGATGATCTGTGTAAGTATCTCCTAAATCATGAACGATTTACACGAACTCGCCGTCTATTTAATATTTCGTTAAGGCAACGCACAAGTAAGGTGGTATAAAGACTATTACAAGGCCCCTAAAAGTATATTAAATGTATGTGAAATATCTTAAGAGGGATCAACCATATTAGGGGTAAGGTAGTATGAAGATTGTTACCGATGGTATCCTTTCTACACACTTGCGTTTCCCTAGACGTCTATGCCAATTTAATATCTTATGGCTAGTTTTCTAGAGCCTAATGCGCATATCTATCAACAAGAAGCAACATTAAAAGGATTTACAACCTAAGTTTCATGCAATCATAAGTAAATACAAAAGAGGGTTTAACCTAGCATGTTATAAAGAAAGCAAGAGCATAAATCAATCAAACAACACATAGACATATTGAATGATTAATGATAAACAATCTTACTTGATTGGATTGAAGGTAGTTACAATAGGGTTTTGAAGCCCTAAAAACGACATAAAAAGCTGCTAGAATGACTAGGGTTCGTCTCCCAAGAGTTATATAAAAGTTACCCACTTAAAACCTTAAAATCGGTTTTATATATATAATGAAAACGACGCGACGACGTGACTTTGAAGTTGTGACGTCGTCGCCACGTGGATAATTCTAGATCATCTTTATGTCGGCCACGTCCTGACGCCGTCGCTGGATCTCTGACGCCGTCACGATGAAGATCTTGACGTCATCACTTTATGATGGCGACGCCGTCTTCACGCTGTGTATGCACAATTCTTTATGATTTTTGTTGTAGAGTCGTAATCTTGTCCGTTTTTCTCCAAATGAGCCCAAGTCACGTGTATTTTCTCCAAATGCCATACAAGTGCTAAAAACCTAAAAAAACCTCAAAGCCTCAAGAATCTAAAAACTAAGATATAAGGTTGAATTTTATTGTGTGTTCTCGTGGAGAGTTGCCTATTTTGGACGATTCTCCAGAAATACATGTTATAAGGATGTTTAATCTTGGTAAATTATCTTAGTTATTGCATGATAGAGCTTTGTCGTGGTTAATAAAGAGCTATTTAGTGAAAACTTGAAAAATTCTTACTTGCATCTTCGTGGCGGTTGACAGTGAAAAGGAACAAGATCCCGATTTAGGAAATAGTCAACGGCGGTTTGTTGACCAAACAGCCGAGTTTACCAAAACAGCGAGTGTTAAAACAACGGCAGTTGCCAAAACAGCGAGTTGCTAAACAGCGAGTTGCTAACGGCGAGTTGCTAACGGCGAGTTGCTAAACGGCGAGTGCTCTAACGGTGAGTGCTAACGGCGAGTGCTAACGCGATGTTGTCTAAACGGCGAGTTAACCAAACAGCCGAGTTACAAAATGATCGTGTGTTTGCTATAAATATTTTGTGTGAAGAAAAAGGATTTCAGTAAAACAGCCATAACTTTTGATTCGTAAGTCCGTTTCAGGCCCGTGACCTCTCAAAACGAAGAGAAAAACGAGACGGATCACGCTGTAACCACCCTTTAGTTGGTTAAGGATTTCTCAAGGCCCAAAAAGCTCGTTTACTATGATTTATTGACATATTTCTTTTTTTTGGAATTTGTGTTAGACTTGTTTTTGTTCTAGCTCACGGCCCATCTGTATTTTAGGACCCGTTTCGTTTGGTGAGCCTATTTAAACAAAACAGCTTTAACCCTAGCAGAAAATTATTGTTTTTAGACATTTTAATCATTGGACTGCTGATCCGAATCAAATCATTCCACGGTTTTCCTATTGATTTTGTAAAATTCCGTTAATTCATTTGTCGGTTTTAGAATATAGACGTGTAAAATTCCCGTGAACGTGAATTGCTTAACAACCTCACCTCAATTCACAAATATCCTCTCAAGATCCAAACAAATCTATTCACACTTTAATTCATGATATAATGGGATACAAAGGTTACTTCATCTTCGGGGTTCAGTTTTAGCAGGAACCAGCGATACATGAAACTGCGATGCTAGCCAAAGATTTTCAAGAAAACTCCTTGAACAATTTAAATGCACTTAAAATCAAACCACTCAACTTCCGAAGACAGAGTATATTTGTATCAACAAGCTTTTGCCCGACATCTTGGTGATAGTTTCAGAACCTTCAAGTTTCAGTTATCTAAAAACACATGAATAACTTAGAAAACATTCTCAATGCAGAAACAACTTCACGAGATGGATTACAAATCCTCTCTAGTGTGATCAAAGTACATATTTGAAGGTTCATTTAACTTGACTTGTAAAAGCCTCTCGATTTTTATTTCAAGATCTTTTCATCAGATCAAGAGTAGTAAAAAAGAATCTTCAGAGAATACACTACAATGACAGCTCAAACATTCAAGGAAACAATCATCCGTAAAAAATGAAACTCATTGCTATAACTGCTTATATTGCATATGTATAATAGATAATGAGCAAGTTCTATGAGCATGAGACTTAAGATGACGTTGAATGAAAAAGTTTAAGTAAAAGACAGTTTGCAGATTCAACCGTGAGGTTCAGAGGTTCTATCATCGGTTACATGTTCAGGTAGTAACAAGATGAAAAAAGAGTGGGATGGATTGTATCAGATGAAGAGATTGAAAGTGAATGGAATTGGGATTATAAAGCGCATTACAGGTTTCTATGGCAAAGATTCAGGAAGGGTCCTTTACCTGCAGAATCAAGTTCTATTGATTACGCCATTGGAAACAGGTACAAAGCATGATGAAAGTAATGTGTTTGCAATGTAAGAAGACATTTCTGAGCAACCTGAATCCCATAATGACACATATTTTTGGAGGAAGGATGATAGCAATGTCACTCCTGATTCATCAAATATATGTAATAATGATAATCAGGTTGACCAAAATGCTGCAGAATGTGTTGCTGATGAGCGTGCTGCGCTTGCTAATTTAATTGCAAATTTAACTCTGGATATGAGGGAAAACAAACGATTTTAATGCAATTAAAGAAAGCAACGCTTTCTTTGACTCAAGAACTAGAGGATTGTGACAGAATAACCTTGTAAGGACTAGTTGGGCTCGTAGAGGAGGCTAATAGCAGTCGGGGATAGTTGTCTGATTGCAATTTCGACCAAACAGACTGAGCTTGAGAAGTTCACGCCCTTAATGAACCGAAAGAGAGTGATTATAAAATACTTCATAACAAAGTTAAAGAAGAAACTCCTATGACTATTAGCATCTTAAAGACATTGACATAAAAGTGGGTTTGTTTTTAAAAACTAAAAATTTATGAAAATTTCAGTTGTCAATCAGAACACGATGTATTAGTCACAAAAGAGTTTTGGTAACTAAGTCACAATTTGAAGGTCAACTCAAAGGAGAAAAAGTAAAGTCATTTCGGATTTAAGGTTAAGGAAGGAGAATTATTGACAAGTGATTGAAATGGATAAACAGATAAAGGTTTTTAAATGAAATTATTTATAAACGCAATCAGTCAATTCAGGGACCATTCACATGTTAGCACCAAAATGCGCAACGTATTAATGGTAGTCAACCTTTGATAATCCAAGTACCTAAAGAAAGCTCAATCTGACAAGCCTCGTTTGTATGAGATCCCATATGATACTTCTGATCCTGCAAACAGATTTTGCCCCAATGGAGAAGAGACAGTGACTCTTGAAAAAGAGAGTAGATCAAAATTGGATAAAGACAAAGTAAAACCATATGATTACACATATCAAAACAGTCTTTATGAAACTTTCAAGCCACCATCCAAAACCTATCTTGATCAGTTGGAACGCGCTAAAGAAATTAGGAAGACAATGTGGAGAAAACGTTTGGTTAGGACAAAAACCAAACATTGCTAAAACGTTGGCTTTCTACCCATAGTCTAAATCCATAGTAAAAGTAGACTACTTTTAACAAAAATGACAATAAAACTGTCAATCATTTTAGAACAATTTGTCAACAAACTTGGTCTAATCATACTAGTAGTGCATTTCCAAACCCAACTGCTAAGACTATGGAAGTTTTGATCAAAATCTTATAAATGCCTCTTTCAGACAAAACTATACTAGACAGTCATTGTTTTGTTCATGAACTAAAAAAGGAAATGAATGACGATTTGGAGTACGTTAATTCCCTTAAAAAGGAGCTTGACGAACTGAATCAGACAAAGAGATGGATTTTTCCAAACATATATGATATACTTCTCGATGAGTGTGAGTGTCTAAAGATGTTACATTGTTCATATTTGCATTCTCTGTCTGATTTAAATGCTTAATACTGAATTACCAATGCTTGTATCTTTATAAAGTCAAAGAATGTGAATGTCTTGCACAAAAGCTTTCAAAACAAACTGAATCTGTTAACAAAGATGTTCATAATAAGCTTTTGAGAGTTGTTGCTATAAACTTGAAAAAATACTCAATTTCTCTTGAACTTTCTTTACAAACATTCAAAAAGAAACAGATGAAAAAACATCCAGTTTGCAAAGAATATGCTTCAATTGTATTTTCGAAAAGACGTGAACAATATCATGGAAATTTACCAAGATTTGGAAGCTCAAAATGTTAAAGACAAGATCATGGTGATAAATGAGTTTAAAAGAAAAACTCATTCTTTGGTAACAAAAGGAAAGTTGTGGAAACTCAGTTTGATAAACCATCTGTTGTTCGACAAACATCAAAAATGCGAACGGGTTTCCAAAACCGCATCAGTTTTAGGAAAAACCGATCCTTCAAATTTCCTAAAATGAGAAGTTTTCAATAGAATAGTCGGTTATAAAAACTAATGCGTCGGATTATCTATGGTTTTGGTTTAAAACAGTCAATCAACAGGAATTCTGCCTCAGAAAAGAACAAGCGGTTCGAAACACCAAATGTATGCTTTAAACAGAATGTTTAGGAATTGGCCTCCACCACAAACAAACTAGAAACACCAAGTTGCCTCATACTTCTGGAATACTAATCCTAAACATGTCTAAATCTTTCAGGAGTAATGACACTTACTAGTTGTTAGCAGACCACAGCTTATGTGCTAGCAAGTTAAAGATAGGTCGTGCCCAAACAATAGTCAAGTAACGTTTCAAGAAGGAAGTAGAAGATATCATATGATATCTAGTATTTCTAAGAAAACAAAGTCTTGTCAACTCGTAGTAATGACAGTTCAAAAACTCCAGGAACTGCGTTGAATGTTGGTTTGTGTGGAATGTGGAACATGTGTGTTTAATTATAATCATGATGTTGTTGTTTCCTAGATACTTGAAAGACTTTAGTGATGCTAGAACTATGAGCCTAATGTAGTGGCCTATTTTGCTAGTAACCCAAAAGAAAAGTGAACAAAATCTGTGCGCGCAACACCCCATAAGAAACAGTTGCATCAGATACCGCTATCAGAAATCAAAGAGTTACTATAGAAGGTTGTATGGAATACAAAATACGGAATAGAGATGGTGGATAGCTACAGAGATGTCATCAGCTTATTACATGGACACAAAAGCACTTGGAAAAAAGTATGGATGCCTTAATTATCACCAGTTGATTACCTTTTGAGTTATACCATTTCTAGTAGATCAACTGCATTAATGGTATATCATTAAGTTGGATCTTAGACTCTTGATAAAATTGATTGTTTATTTTTAAATAAACATAGGTAGTTAATTTTGTAAGAGATAATTATTGAAAATACTAATATTTTCTAAACTTTTGATTGTTTTGTAGATAGCTGCTGCTGCCTAAAACACAAACAATACGACTATTAGGTCAATTCTCCAAGAAGAGAAACTTACTAGACCAAACTTTACGAACTGGTCCAAAATTTAAGAATCGTTATTAGGTCTTAAGGGAAACTAGTTCATTTGGAACAGCCTATGACCCCTCTTCCTTATCTTGTAGCATCTCAAGCTACGCGTGATGCATATGAAGCATTAAATGATGCGCAAAATAAGGTGACATGTCTTATGCTTGGTAGTATGTCTCATGAGCTTTAGAGGACACTTGAAAACTACAAGGCATATGATATGATCCAAGAACTGAAAACTATGTTCGAGGAACAAGGTGAACAGGAACTGTTTGAAACAGTCAAAGCATTTCACGCTTGCAAACAGGAGGATGGTCAGTCAGTAAGCTCCTATCTCTTGAATATGAAGAGCTACCTGGACACCTTAGAACGCCTAGGCTATGCAATGCCAAAAGAACTTGGTGTGGGTCTTATTTTAAATTCTCTTAACAAGGACAATGATCAGTTCATTCAGAACTATAATATGCATAGCATGGGGAAGACGCTAGATGGGTTAGATGCTATGCTGAAACTCTATGAGAAAGGTATTCTAAAGAAGGTTGAAACCCCTGCTATGTTAGATATACAGGAGGGTAAGATCCAGAAGGACAAGAAGAAACCACAAGGGGCAAAGGGTAAGGGAAAAGGAAAGAATAAGCTTGCTTATGCTCCCAAGGCCAAGATGCCACCGCCACCTAAGAGAGATAATTTGGCAAAGGACTCTATCTTCCACCACTGCAAGGACGTTGGTCATTGGAGGAGGAATTGTCCGCCTTACCATGCTGAGTTGAAGAAGAGAAAGAATGCTAGCGTGGCTAGTACTTCAGGTGTCTTCACTATAGAACTCTATACTTTTCCTAATAAGACTTGGGTGTATGATACGGGTTATGGTACTCATATCTGTAATACTTCTCAGGTACTTAGAGAAAGCAGGAAGTTGAAACATGGAGCTATAAGTCTGTACACGGGAAATGGAATGCGTGCAGCCGTTGAAGCTATCAAAAGTTTTGATTTAATTCTTCCTAGTGGTTTAATAATTGTATTAGACAACTGTCATTTCGCACCTATTGTTACTAGGGGTGTTGTTTTAATTTCTCGTTTGGTTAATCATGGTTATATTCATACATTTACGAATTATGGTATTCTGTTTTGAAAGATAATATGTTTTATTTTAATGCAATTCTACGTGATGGTATCTATGAAATAATATGCATAATCTTTATCCAAATGTCAGTTCTATGTATAATGTTAGCAATAAAAGAGCCAAACATGCATTGGACTCTTATTATCTATGGCATCGTCATCTTAGAGATATAAACAAGAAACGCATAGACATGCTTCAGCGTGATGGGCTCCTGCAACCCACTCACGATGAATCACATGAGAAATGCATGTCTTGTATGTCTGGGAAGATGGCACGCAAGCCTTTTCCACATCAGGTGGAAAGAGATAAGGATCTGTTAGGACTTATACACACTGGTGTATGTGAACCTTTTAGAACTGTGTCAAGAGAGGGTGCTAATTACTTCATCACCTTTACAGATGATTTCAGCCGTTATGGTTTTGTTTACTTGATGAAACATAAACATGAGGTGTTTGAAACATTTAGGGTCTTTCAGAATAAAGTTGAAAATTAACTCGGTAAAAAGATAAAGGCTATTTTATCCGATCGAGGAGGATAATACCTGAGTCATGAGTTTGTTAATCATATGAAAAGTTATGGTATTGTATCTCAACTAACTCCACCTTATACACCACAACATAACGGGTGTCTGAGAGGAGGAATCAAACTTTACTTGATATGGTTCGATCCATGATGAATCTAACAACTCTGCCAAAATCCTTTTGGGGATATGCTCTCGAGACTGATGTTCGCATTCTCAATATGGTTCCAACCAAGAAGGTTAAAAGGACGCCTTATGAAATATGGCACGGGAAATCTCCCAAGTTGTCTTACTTAAGAGTTTAGGGTTGTGAGGCACTCGTGAAACGAGACACATCTGAAAAACTTGATTCCAGATCCATTAAGTGTATCGTTGTAGGTTACCTAAAGGAAACGATGGGTTACTACTTTTACTATCCACACGAGAACAAGATTTTTTTTCTCGAAACGCTAAGTTCTTTGAAAATAGTTTCATGGTACAAGAAGCGAGTGGGAGTCACGGACTTCTCAAAATGAGTGAGAGTGACAAAGAGCTTGAATTAATTTAAAAGGAACATACACAACCTTCTAAAAATACTAGCGAAGCATATAATAAGGTCGCACCTATCGAGGTCAAGCCTCAAAATGTTGGAGTTCCTATTTGTAGATCCGTAAGGATACCTCAAGTACCAGATAGATATGGATACTATGTTGATAGTGAGGAGTATGAATTAGAGGATTTTAATGAACCTCCTAATTATAAAGCTGCATTAGCAGATCTTGAATTTGACAAATGGCTTGAAGATATGAATACAGAAATGCAATTCATGAGAGATAACCAAGTCTGGTATTTGGTTGATCTTCCGTCTAATGGTCGAACTGTTGGATGCAAATGGCTCTTCAAAAAGAAGATCGACATGGATGGCAATGTACTCACCTTTAAAGCACGTCTTGTGGCAAAAGGCTTTACCCAAACCTACGGTGTAGATTATCAGGAAACCTTCTCTCTTGTTGCAGAAATTAGAGCTATAAGGATACTTTTAGCCATAGTTGCGTTCTATGACTATGAGATTTGACAAATGGATGTCAATACAACCTTTCTAAACGGTCACCTAAGCGATGACATATATATGGTGCAACCGAAAGGGTTTGTGGATCCAAAACATCCCAACAAAGTATGCAAACTTCAACATTCCATTTATGGTTTGAAGCAAGCATCTAGAAGTTGGAATAAAATGTTTGATGAGGAAATCAAGAAGATTGGTTTTACTCAAAATCCTGATGAGCCATGTGTATATCTCAAAGCTAGTGGGAGTAATGTTGCATTCTTAGTCTTGTATGTCGATGACATATTACTCATGGGAAATAGCGTTACAATGCTGCAAGAAGTTAAATCTTAGCTTTGTAAGTGTTTTTCTATGAAAGACTTAGGAGAAGTAGCATACATCCTTGGAATCAAGATCATACGTGATAGATCTAAGCGGTTGATTACTCTTAGTCAAAGTGCTTATCTAGAGAAAATTCTAAAGAAATTTATAATGGAAAACTCCAAGAAGTGGTATACTCTAATGAAAGAAAAGCCTGACTATAGAAAGTTACAAGGTGCTAAAACACTTACTAAGGTACAACGTATGCAAAAAGTTCCTTACGCTTCAGCTGTAGGTCAATCATGTATGCGGTTAGATGCACTAGACCTAACGTTTCCTTTGCGCAAAATTTGTGTAGTCATTTTTAGCAAAATCCTGGTGAGATTCACTAGACTGATGTGAAAACTATTCTTAAGTATTTAAAGAATACTAAAGATATGGTTCTTGTGTATGGGGTAAAACCTGAAGATGAGCTGAAAGTATCATGTTATGCCGATGCAAGTTTTCAAACCGACAAGGACGATACAAAATCCCAAAGGGGATATGTGTTCGTACTTAATGGTGGAGCCGTGGACTGGAAGAGTGTCAAGCAAAGCACTACTGCTATGTATTCTACAGAAGCTGGGTACATTGTTGTTGCTAAAGCATTAATGGAAGCAGTCTGGATGAGGAAATTTATTGATGGACTTGGAGATGTCATGCCATCGAACAAAACGCCTATGGAGATGCTATATGATAATGAGCCTGCATTAGCTATCGCCAGTGATCCCAAAATCTTAAAGGGAGCCAAACATTTGTAGAGGAAATATCACTACATTCATAAAGTAATTCAAGAAGGTGAAATTATCCTTAAGAAAGTTCACACAGATGACAACGTAGCTGATCTGTTCACAAAAACAATGTCGTTCAATAAGCATTTTGAACATGCTATGGTGATTGGTATTGTTCCTGCTAGTATTCTCATGTAAATCTATAACAACCCAAGAATTTTCATCAAATGCAAAACTTATTTCACTAGCAAGATTAAACTAGCTAAATAAGCTGGAAATGGAAATTAAGCCCTATTCTATATTAAGCTGAGACTACTCTATATCCCACTTGAATTTTAAAGCCTAAAACCTATGTTTACCTAACTAAAAATGGAAACAAAAGTGAATGCAGGCACTAGTTTTGACCTACTGATGCACTTTACACAAGCACAAACCAAGTAGTGCAGGTTACCTAAGGGGTAAACTTGCACTTAGACACACTTAAGTAGAGTGCACAAACACAAAACAGGCAAATTCCAAGCCTTAAAGGGCTTGGATTAGATTTTCATAAGTAAAAGAAAATTAGAAAGTGCCCTGGTGCAGAACGATGAAAATAAACTCAAACTTTTGATTTTTTTTAAAAAACTAACTTCTATAAACTGAGTTAGTACTAGTTTTAAAGGTAAACACAACTATCTCAAACAACTTGCAAGAATCATTTTGATTTTAAGAGGTCAAAACAACTTAAACCAAACACCCCTTTTGATTTTTGACAGATTTGAAAAGCTTCATGAATTGAAATCTATTTATCAAGAGCCTAATCACCAGATGATTTTTAGCTTATAACAACCTAATTCACTCTAATTAACAATTAAATAAGAATAATCTAAGATTTAAACTAATCTTCTACTATTTTTGGTTTTTTAAGACTTATATGACAAATTATATTAGAACTATGATCTAGACAATGAAACATACTTATTAACCTAGATTTAGGATTATTAAACACTAATAAGCAAAATGAATAAGCAATTAAGCAATAAGCATATAAGTAAATTTAAAGCTATAACTGAAAATGAACAAAGGATTTAAACAAGGTAACTTACTCACTCCTCTAGCTAAACAAGAGGACCCAAAAGGGCAGCTACAAGCTCCCTAGCTTATTAATAAGCTAGGGTAAAAGTCCATGGGAACCCTTCCTTATTTGGTTCCCCTTCCAAAGGCTTTTAAACTCAAATGCATAGGTAAGTAAGCTAGTTTTATGATTTAGGTAGATTAGTACTGAATTAAGCTCAATTATGAGCTTATAGACTCATAAAAGCTGAACATGAGCTTATGGAAGCTTATTGAGACAGATTGAGCTTTTGAGTAAAAGGCTTTGAGAGAATTTGAAAGGTAAACACAGGATTTATTTAATCAAAGACATTCATTTCATTACATAAGAGAAGATTACATAAGACAAATTACAATAAGCAATATTTAAGCTAACCTAAATTATTAAAAACTAGAAAAAGGAAAAATAAGGTAAAAAGAAGGTGTCCTGCGTGTGTGAGCTGAGGCCTTTTTATAGGCTGCCAAAAAGGCTTCTAGGCCTCTTGAATCCATCTCCTAACCTTCAATCCGCACCCTTGATTCTTCTAATCATTGCCAAATGATTTTGAGTTGTTTGATCATTTTGTGGACACTTGAGGATTGCCAAGCTGTCATTCTTTGATTGTGACAGCTTGTGCTTCTTTTTGTGAGTAGATTAGCACAAAAACCCATCACTATGTGTGCTTTCACCATTGCTGACGTGGCTATGAGCTTGAGTAAACTTAATGAGAGCTTGGAGATGACTAATCTAACCTTTCCATCATGTAGAGGACCACTTGAATTACCATTTTCACCCTTCA
>BQNB010101889.1:0-24373 GCA_026074375.1 Tanacetum coccineum
GTTTGTATTTCCTGAGTCTTGTGTCATTTTCTATCTTTGGTGCGGTTGGAAATTTGCACATTGCAAATGGGAATGTATAATATTAGTCAAAACTCTTGTGATTTTACTACCATCACAATTATTGGTGAATCCGAAGAATGAAGAATTACCGAAGGAATTATCTGGAATTATTATGATCGTGAAGATGGTGAAACTACATCGAGATTTGAAGAATAGTTATTAAAAAAAGAGTGAGAAAGTTTGATGATGATCATTTCGAAAAGAGCATTACCAAAGGAATTACACGAAGGATCGATTATTCGTTGATACGTCTAAGAAAATCAACGATGTAGAGTATTGTACAAAGTGGAAGATATCGCCACTTACCTTGTAGAATATGTAAAGTTTTGGGATGATTGGAAAGTTGACCGTTATGGGAAACGCCAACTTAGGTTGTTGTTTTTTATCTATGATCAAGACGTTGTAAATAGTTGTGTCTTTATCATAATAGCGGTCGGGAAAATAAGTGTCTAGCAACTTGTATCTTAAGTCTTAATCTATTTGTTTCTTGATTTTATTTAACAACAATTTACTTCCCTCTCACCTGATGATTAGCCGCTGGTTTTACTCGAACGGGGATGTGATCGAGCGTGTATGTCTATCCCGTGGATTCAGGTGTGTATGCATGTCTCAGCTGCCTCGTTGGTTTATGACTTTTGGTGAAAGTTAGAAGGTTCCTACCCTATATTACTCTACTAGTCCTAATCTTTAGCTTTTTTGAGGTGGGAATGAGCAGTCACATGTGTCTATCCCATGGATTCGGGTGTGTATGTGTGGTCTTTGTCACCCTCCTGGAACATTGGTATTGATGAAAGATTAGTTAGAGTAATCAACCGTACGCCTTTCCATTCAAAACCCATATTTACCTTTATAAACTTGTTACTCCTTAGCTTTAGCAGTGGAGATGTGTATCCTTGCCAAGCTTATGATAGAATACTCGTCATGACCGAGCAATTGAGCAAATTAGTTACATGTTACCACATAGATTAATTGAGTGATTTGAGTGTTTTCATCTTCCTACTTCGTGAGGTGTTTGGTTGTGTAATTGTAATTGATCGAATAAGTGATTTAACGAAAAATATCCTTAGGGATACATTTTTATAAGACTTATAAAGGCTACTTAAGGACAAGTAGGATTCAAGTGGGGGGATATTTGATGACATCAAATAACGTCTATTTTATAGCATCATTTATCCCATGATATTAACCCATTTTGTATAATTATTGCAAAGAATTGTTACTTAATTATTTATATTTGAGAATTGCAGTAATTATTGAGTGATTGGTGAAACCTAGCAAAAGGTGCGCATTCTGGAGCTTAAATGAAGATATTTTGAAGATTATTGATTTGAAGACCAATACGCCGTATCCATCAAGAAGATACGGCGTATTTGTGCCTGCATTCACCCAAAAACCACTCAGGATTAAAGATCAATACGCCGTATCCAGAAGACTTTATACGCCGTATTCAAGATATGGATATAATAATATTTTGGAAGATATCAAACGTGGTCCCTACTCTAAGAAACCCCCAATATGCCGTACCTAACTCCTTGCATATGTTGTATTCAACCGACTTCCAGATCTTATAAATAGAAAACTCAAAAACGAGTTTTAAGTGTGCTAAATCATATTTTCGATACCTAAACCACAAAAGTCGATTTTCAGAGGAAAAGAAGAGTAGAAGAGGTCAAGCAAAGCTATCAATTCCATAAGAGACAACATGTAATTCCATATACTTTAGTAATCGTTCAGTTTTTGGTATCACTCGTTAACTCGGTTAGTTTACATTGGCTAAATAATTACTCTTGTATTTATTATGACGTGTGAAGGCTAATACCTTCGGGTATTAGCCATTATTATGAAGATTTGAATGTTTGGTATTTGTTTATCCCGATTTCTTGGTTTATCGTTGCGTGCTTGTTTATGTTTATCAATTTATACTTGTTTACGCGCTTTTGTATGTGACCTATCATTTAACTGGATCTAGTGAAGTGGACCAAGCAGATCTAGAGTCCGGGATAGCTCTCCATATAGTAATTTATACATCTAGAATAATAGTTACACAAATATTGTCCTTCTAAGTCTGTGTCTAGGATACGCTTCGGGCTTAACTAGTTAATTGGACATTGCCAATGGTTTATTGATCATGTTGACTAGCAGGTGACCTAGATAATTCAACAAGTAACGTTCTGATTCCATTGGATAGTTGGACAAGTGGACTACTAGTGTATAAATTGCCATTAAGCGGTAAGTGGGTAAAGTCTCTATGAGCTAGGGTTTAACAAGATCACCATTGCTTTAATCCCTAAGATAGATTATAATCAGCACACATGATGCTTTATACGGATACTTTAATTATGGCAGAATTAATGTGTCTAGGTCTTAGGAAGAAGTAACACCTAAGTCTAAGAATTATATGCCACCTTGAGAGAAGAAATCATAACACTAAATAAACAAACCAACTTTCTCATCGGATTAATAATGGTTAATACAGTTTTCTTATATAAGGCTAGACCGCTCTTTTATCTTCTATTAATTAGTTTGCGTGGGTTAAAGTAGCTTGAATTGATTTTAGTCATCAAACAATCGTGCCAGTCTCTCAAGCTGAAAACCCCCTTTTCCCGTTAGAATTAGGAGTTAGAACTGACATAGGTTAGAATAGAATAGAACTAACATAGATTAGATAACCAAGATATTAATTTAATTGATAGATTTAACCTGGCTTCAAGTGTTCGACACCCTACTTACCATGAAACTACTACTGACCGGGTACACTGCCCGTTAACGTGTTGTTTTTGGTTTAGTCGGCAAAATTTAAATTTAAAACTTGAATAAGTAAATCATACATACAACGATAGCACAATCAACTGCTGAGGTTGGATCTCCAAGAATTTGAGTTGTAGGATGAATGGAGTGTATCCTTGATGTAGGAATATGACTAACATTCATAGTGGTTTCTAAATTTGTGAAGTCAGCCACTGCACCCTCATCATCATAAAATGCATTGGTAAAAATCCCATTACTTGGATTGTCGTATATATCCTCAAGAGCAGGTATTTAAGAATCATCTTGGTTAGCATAGTTAGTCTGATCAGGGTAGGATGTTCCACCAGTACTAAAAACTCTTGAAGGACAGGAAGTACTAACTGGTGTGCTAACAATATTAACTGTGTAAGTACTGGTAGCTCCAGCAGCTCCTGCTTGAAGAAGCAAATCCTCAATACATTGAGTAAACTCTTTTCTAAAAGCTTCAGCTGCATCATTAGCCTCCTTTTCTTGTCTTTTAAGCCTTTCAAGTTCCTCCAAAAAGGCTTGATCTTCCTGATCTACTGGTTCCTCATTTGTCTTTGAATCAGTATGCCTATTAGGCTTTTCACCTCCATTCTTTGCTTCTGGGCTCTTGACTGTTGAAGTATAAGAAGACCATAATGGCAGTACAAAGTATTCTTGAGCAGGTTCAGTTTCCATTTTAGAATTTCCTACATCAATATTATCTTGTGTACATGCACTGTGATTAGCTTCTTTTGGACCTGCAACTTTATTAGCTTTATTCTCTGTAGTAGCAGGCTGATAGTTCATTGAATCAGTTAAATAATCAAGATCAAACAGCCAATTAGGTCCTTTCCCTGCAACATTAGGTTTATTTTCTAAAAAGTTTATATGCAGGTTTTCTTCAACCCTTTTAGTTTCTAAATTGTATACCCTAAAAGTCTTGCTATTAAGAGAATACCCAACTAAAACCCTTCATCGGACTTTTCTTTAAACTTACCCAGGGGGTCAATGGTATTCAAGATGGTCACATGGCACCCAAAAGGTCTTGTATAGCTTATGATTGGTATTTTACCAGTTATAAGTTTATAAGGTGTCTTGTTTTGAGGCTTGGTCACTAACACCCTATTAAGGATATAACAAGCAGTATTAACTACTTCAGCCCAAAAAGTGTTAGGTAAAAATGAATCTGCTAGCATTGTTCTATCAGCCTCAATTAGGGTCCTGTTCTTCCTCTTAGCAACTCTATTTTGTTGTGGAGTTCTGGCATTACTTTATTCCCTATTGATCCTTTTTGACCTATAGAATTCAATAAAGTCCTTGTTCTTGAATTCTGTAACATTATCACATCTAATAGTTTTAACCTTTTGATTTAATTGGTTCTCAATTTGTCTTATAAAGTCCTTAAGGATTCCACTAGTTTCATCCTTAGTTCTTAAAAAGAATACCCAACTAAACCTGATAAAATCATCAGTGATAACAGGCAATAAGTCTTATGGTTTATGCTCCTTACAGATGTGGGTCCAAATAAGTCCATATGTAAAAGCTGTAAGGGCTGACTAATAAAGCTCACTACTTTGGCCTTACAGGAGGCCTTGTGTTGCTTTCCTTTCTGACAAGCAACACAGGTTTGGTCATTTTGAAAAATCTTTAAAGGTAAACCTCTTACAAGGTTTCCCTTCACAAGTTTGTTTAAAAATTTAAAATTTACATGACCTAGCCTCCTATGCCATTTGTTAGATTCATCAACTGTGGCCTTTGCAATTAAACAAGCTAAAACTCCAGTAGGAACAATGTTCTCTAGGTTAAAACTATACATATTGTTTTATCTGGGGACTCTAAGTAATACTTGATTTTCATCAGGCAACTTAAAGTCAGGAGACAGCACAAGACATTCAGAGTCTGTGAAGATAACTTTGTTCTTCTTGTCATACATTTGTGACTCGGAAAAGAGATTAAATTGCTTTAGTTCTTTCGCAAAGTACACATCCTCAAAATCTAACTTTCTGGTTATTATTTTACCTTACTAGTTATTTGACCTTTACTTCCTCCAAAAGCAACAGGGCCACCATTATAGTCTTGATATTCAACAAGGTAGGCTTTGTTGCCAGTAATGTGCATGGAACATCCACTATCAACAATTCCTTTGTTCTTTAAAGCTTTTTGTGGATCATCTTGCACATCAAATAAGAGAAATTAGTTTCTCTTAGGGACCCAAGCCATTGCTGACTTGGGTCTGCCTAGTGGATCTATAAAATTAACATTTTTACTAGAGTTTGGTCCACTATTATATTTGGGGACTTTGTTCCAGTAATGTCTTTTGGATCTCCAATTACAACCTGCTGAGGCCTTAATAGTAGTTTCCTTATTGCCCTCAACAGCATTAACTGTTTTATCCCCATCAGTATTTACTTTATGATTTGTAAAATTTGTTTTTGTTTTTGGTGTTGTTGTTCTATTAAATGGCCTTCTAATAGGTGAATAAGACTTATAAAAGTTATTTCTTGGTCTGATTTCATTTACAATGGGTCTAGCAGTATTAACTTTAGTTTAAAGGTTAGTTTTTTGGTTGTTGTTGTTCTATTATTAAATGGCACCTTCTAATATTAGTGAACAAGGGTTTTCGGTTTTAAATTAATATAGGTCTTGGTTCTAACATCATTCAGATTGGGCTCGAATTAAGCACTTTGATTTATCTCGGCAACATCTAGTTGATACTGCTGACTTGGTTAAAATTATGCTTAGCAGTATTTACTGGAAATTGCCAGTTCTAATTATTACTGCTGTTTGGAGAACAAACTTTGTTTTGCGTGATTTAATCTTTGCACATTGTTCCATACTAGTCTATTTTTTTTTTTTTTTTTTTTTTTTTTTTTCACCTTGACCTAGTACTTACTCTCTTTTTTGTTCAATTCACCTGTTTAGCCATTCTTTTCTCATGTGAAAATCCAATCTCTAATATGAGGCCAATCAAAACTGCCACCATACAAAAACACATGCCTTTCTAGTAAACCATTATTCCCAAAACCTTCTTTTGGACATCCCAAACCTAGCTTTTTTGACATTAATCCATTCTAGTCTCTCTTGTCAGCTTTAGAACTCGGACTACATGTGTTTTGTTCTTTAATAGTCTTCCTAGGAGTTTTTACATGCTTAACAATATTAACAAAAGCAAAACTAGATTTTTCCTGTTCTTTTGAAGGTTTAATCACATATTCATCATCATTGTCTGACTCATCATCAATGATAGGAGCATCAGACCAAACTTTAGGTTTACTTACAACTTTAGGTTCATTTACAGCTGGTTTAGGTACAGATTCAAGTATTTCTACATTAGAATTCGATTCATAGGAGACAAAATCACTGGTTTAGCATCAGATTCACTAGTTTTAGACTGTTTTGGACCATATGTAAACTTTGACTCATCTATTCTAAAATCAGATTTAGGATGCATGTAGATCCCTGTCATTGGAGGGGGAACTGCATGCATTCCTTCAACTTTTGCAAATCTATCATATACATGACTATCTTCTACATCATTAGACCTACTGTCAAATGCACTTTCAAGAGCTTCATTTTCATAACTTAAAACACCTTCATGTATTTGATCTCCATACCCAAGCCTAGATTTGTCCTTAGCACTCATCTGACTATTTAGCAGTTTACTAAGACCTTTAGAAGAACTTTGAAAATTTTCAAGTTTGGTTTTTAATTCTTCTTTTTCTTTTACAGCTATCGCTAATAGTTTCTTGTGATATTGTGACAACATTCTTATATCATCTAAATCAATTCATAAACCTAATATTTTCTTCACAAGCTAATTGATTTTGTTGATGACAAACTAATTGAGCTTCTACCTGTTAAAGCTTGAGTACAGCTTAATTTCTATACTAGCATCACCAAGTTGGTCCCTTTGATCATCAATACTTTCTTAACTTAGCATATGATTCCTCACATTCTTTGACAAGATTACCTTCATTGTTTTTTTTTTTTTGGTTTTTTGTGTTTTGAGCCGAATTGTTGTAACCATCAAAGGAAAGTTCCCTCTTGCCATCTTCTGCATGACAGTCCAAATAAACACCATCCCCATCAAGAAGTTCCCAAGCCTAGTTCCTCCTGTTTTCCATGTCTCTTCCCATTGTCTTTTGCTTTATATCCAATGTTCCCTGTATCTCTCCTTCTGCCTTCTTGATTTCCTTTTGATCTGCATTCTCTAGCAAAGTGCCTTGTGTTGTGGCAATTGAAGCACTCAACCTTGGTCTTGTCAAAACAATCTTCCCTGGCATCAAATGCAGTACTTTCTCCTGGCTTTTTGTAAAGACTTACTTCAATCCATGGAAAACATGGCCTCTTGCAATTTCAAATCCATTTCTCTATGGGGGGGGGGGGTCACACTCATACAACCTGTTTCAAGATCCTTATGATCTAATTGTGGACCACTTGATTGATTAGCAAAGAAAGAGTACATGAGTTCATCAGTGTATGATGAAGAGCCTTCCCTTTGTGAGTTATGACCAGAAGAAGTAGAAACACCATAAGCAGTACTAACATCATTAGTACTGCTAGTGCTAGAAGAAACAAAGGCGACATTCTGTGCACTAGAAGATGATTCAGTAGAGTCTTTAACATCAGGCTCAAAGACTCTAAGATTGTTGTAGAGATCATCAAAACTAAGACTGTCCACTCTTGGCTTGGTTCTCATGATTAAGGATACTTGGGACCAGGAAGCAGGTAAAGACCTAAGGAACTTTTGATTGGCATATTCAGTGGAGACGCTTGCACCATGAATCTCAATTTGACTCAGAAGACTCTGAAACCTGTCATAACCTTTGTGCAATCCTTCTGAGTTGGATACAGAAAAGCTTTCAAATTGTTGCTTTAGAATGTATTTCTGCATCTTCTTAGATTCATCATTGCCACCAAATCTGGATTTGATAGCTTCCCACATCTCTTTAGCATCAGTCATTTTGTGAAATTTTACTAAATGGTCTTCTGGTATAGACATGAGCAAGGTAGTCCTTGCTTTTCTTTCTCTCTCTCTAGCCAAAATCTCTTCAGCAGTTTTAGGAGGCAAAACCCTTATTTGTCTATTTGTATCTGTTGAGACTTGTACAGGACCATTTCCTTTTTGTATGACTTCCCATATAGGATAGTCTGTATGCCCCAAGTAATGTTCCATTTTCATGGCCCATATGTCATACTCACCTTTCTTAAGAATAGGGAGTTTAATGGTTGACAGAGTGTGAGGGGCTTGTTGTGTTGGTGGAACTGGTGGTGGAATGTTAGCATTTTCAAGATTTTCATCTTCTCCTGCCATTGAATAGATCTGAAAGGTAAAGGTTTATAACAGATCTGTTTTGGTTCTTCTTACTCAGAGTTTCTCAACAAGCTCTAATACCACTTGTTGATCCCAATTTGAATAGATCTTTCTAGCCTGTTAAGGGTGGTAGCCAATCTAGATAGATCCAAACTAACTACAAGAGAAACAATGACTATGAACAATATAAGTTATGCGGAAACTAACTTATACTGCTAAGAAGAACAATGAATAAAACAAAACTTTGATTATTATTAATCTGCTAGATTACAGAATACTAACTATGAATATTTGTGAAAACTTATATATCTAACTAGTGTCGTAGGGTTCCTTTTATACACCAAGGAAACCCTAATGGGCTTACAAACCGTGTGAAGAGATAATGCATATTTATTCCTATTATAACTCATGCTTATCTCCTAACAGTACTAACTAATATATGCTAGCAGTACTAACTTACTACTAACAACACTAACTCTACTACCAGTACTAACAGATGTACTAGCAGTACTAACTAACTAATACTAACAGTACTAAGTCAGGAAAACATAAATCCCAACATGCCTAGCAGCATTAACTTGTACAAGCAGTAGTAAGTTTATGCCTAGCAGCATTAACTTACAATTACCAGCATTAACTCCAATTCTTTTCCATAAAGCATTTTCATCATTAATTTTGATTCTCACAAGCTCTCTTTCTGTTTTTATTCTCATTATCTCTCATTTCTTTTTGCTCACATATCACTCTGTCTATTTTTGATTTCACACATCTCTCTTTCTATTTTTAGCTCACTTTTTCTCTTATTTCTTTTTGCTCACATATCACTCTGTCTGTTTTTGATTTCACGCATCTCTCTTTCTATTTTTAGCTCACTTTTTCTCTTATTTCTTTTTGCTTACATATCACTCTGTCTGTTTTTGATTTCACACATCTCTCTTTCTATTTTTTTGTACAAAGTTCTATCAATTCATGTAGTTTCATGCTAACCTCCCCACTTCCAAGTGTGTTAACTCTTAAGAGAGGTGGATTATTGGACTTTTTAGATGCAGTCTCAAACCTAGTTTGAGCTTCTGCACCCCCCCAATTTGGTATCTTGGCACCTAGGACCACTATCTGAACCAGTTTCCTAAGGAAGAGGCTCATTAAGTGTTGCCATGGATTGGGTCCTATTTATGTTACCACTGTCCTGCTCTACTTCTAAGCAGTAGTAGCAGCCCTTTCCATTTTGTCTTCCCACTCTTTAGTGACAGTCTCATTTGTTACAAGGGGAATAAGTCCACTAGACCGAGATATCACAGTGGCCCTTTTTGGCTTTCCTAGGTCTTTGAGTCTTTTTGGGTTGAGATAATGATGAAACAGTAATTGGTTCAAGAGTAGATAGTAAAGCAGTTGTGAATGTGTGTTGGGTTTTAGTCGAATGTCCTGAACCTTCACCCACTTCTGTTTGTTGTTATGCAACTTTTCACTTTATCATCATTGAGTATAATTTACTGCATATTAACACAATTAACCTCCCCTCAATCAATACTTCAAGGGTTAAGCATTCCAATACTTGCAATCAGATATTGAAATCTGCTAACATCAAATGCTTTTGTAAGTAAATCTGCAACATTCTGATCTGTGTAAATCTTGATCATCTGTATAAGCTTCTTCTTATTGGAATCTCTGATAAAGTGATGTCTAATCTCAATGTGCTTAGTCTTTGAGTGAAACACTGGATTCTTTACAATGCAAATAGTACTCTCATTGTCAATGAAAATCTTGGTGTTCATAAAATTGTATCCATAATCAAGCAACTAATTTTGGATCCATAACACCTGTCCACAGCAACTAGATACAGCTACATACGCTGCTTCAGTAGTAGAGTTGGCAACTATAGTTTGCTTCTTGCATTGCTATGAAACCAATATTCTTCCAAGAAATTGACAACCTCCTGTTGTGGATTTCCTGTCTAAACTTGCACCAGCATAATCACTGTCAGTATAAGCTTCCAAATCAAATGGTGAGACCTTAGGATACCAAAGGCCCAATTTAGGTTGACCTTTCAAGTATCTAAAGATTCTTTTCACAGCATGAAGATGTGAAACTTTAGGTGTGACTTGGAATCTTGCACAAGCGCATACAACAAACATTATATCAGGCCTTGAAGATGTTAAATACATCAATGAGCCATCTATTGATCTATATAAGCGAACATCAACATCTTCAGCTTCTGCATCCTTCATCAAAGGCTTTAAAGTCTCCATAGGTGTACTTGCTGTCTTGATAGTTAAAAAATCAAACTTCTTCAAAATTTCATCCACATACTTGTCTTGACTGATGAAAATTCCATCATGCTTCTGTGTCACTTGCAGTCTTAAGAAGAATGTGAGTTCTCCCATAAAACTCATCTGGAATTTCTTATGCATCATCTTCTCAAACGCAGTACACATTCCTTCCTTGTAGATCCAAAAATGATATCATCAACATATACTTGAACTAGTAGAATATCACCTTTGACTCTTTTAATGAACAAAGTCTTATCTATCTGACCTCTCCTAAATCCATTGTCTAATAAATAGGTAGATAGAGTTTCATACCAAGCTCTAGGAGCTTGATGTAAACCATATAATTCTTTTTCTACCTTATAAACTTTGTCAGGAAACTCTGGATCTTCAAACCCTAGAGGTTGACAGACATAAACTTCCTCTTCAATCTTGCCATACAGAAATGCACTCTTCACATCCATCTGGTACACAACAAAGTCCTTGAATGAGGCATAGGCTAAGAACAGCCTAATTGCTTCAATCCTAGCAACTAGAGCAAAAACCTCATCATAATCTATTGTAATTTGAATTGCAGAATCTCTTCTTGCATAGCTACTATCCAGCTTGGATCTGTTAATACTTGGATTACCTTCTTCGGTTCTACTTGTGATAGAAAACAAGCAAATAGCCAATTGTCCTCTGTTACACTAAACTAAACATATAGTCACACTCTTTGTCATTCTTTTAGTTTGAGGTGCTGAATGTATATCTTTAATGATTTGTTCAATTAGATGATCCTTGTGAATTCTGGTGGTTGGAATAGGACAGACAGGGATATGTGTATCCAAATTAGTCATATCAGCCTCTGCACCAACACCTTCATCATCATCTGAATAGACAATCTTTTCCAAATTAGGCATATTTGGATCATCATCACATCCATAGACTATATTCTCATTAACAACATTATCTTCTATGCCAGCAGCATTAACAGTTGTACTAACAGTATTAATATTGTTAGTGCTGTTGACATTGTCATTCTTCTCTTGATTAACTCTTGCTTCCTATGTATTTAGCACCTCATTATTTTCATTCTCTAGATGTTCAGCATCTTTCTTCTCCTCTTCCCAGGATGGTTTGAATCCAGCATTAGGAGAATCCTTTAAACTAGAAGAGAATGATAGATCTTGAGTCCATAATGGTAGCAGTATATAATCTTTGCCAGGTGATTCGTTGACGGTATACACTTAAATAACTCAAATGCAAATCTCAACCAAATGCCCTTAACCAAGGGAAAAGGTCAAAAGCTACACAAAGAGATTAAATATATAAGAATCAAATCAATGATAAAAAGATTCCGGAAGAGATATTCCCGGGTCGTATGTCCCAACGAGGCTGCAATTGAAAGTTATCCTGGTTTGATGAGAAATTGAATGATGGAGAATATATGATGGAAAAAAGTCTTTAGCTATATTGGCTCTCTTAAATCATTGTCCAATAAATAGGTAGATAGTGTCTTCCATTACAGTTTAGGGCTTGATGTAGGACCATCATTCATTGCTTTTTTCGATACTTATAAATTTGTCAGGGAAACTCTAGATCTTCGAAACCTAGAGTGTTGAAGATATATGACTTCTCTTCAATCTTGCCATAGAACTGACTTTCCATCATATGGTTACACAACAAAGTCTTTGAATGAGGCATATGCTAAGAACAACCTAATTACTTTAATCTAGCAACTGGAGCAAAAACCTCATCATAATCTATTCCTTCTTCTTGAGTGTAACCCTGTGTAACCAGCCTTGCCTTGTTTCTAACCACAATACCTCTCTCATCTTTCTTCTTGCCATATACCCATTTTGTTCCAATGACCCTCTTGCCATATGGTAAATCCACCAATGTCCAAACCTGTTGTAATTGAAATACAAGAAGCTCTATTGCATAGTATTCATTCCAGCTTGGATTGTCAATGCGTTGGATTACTTCTTGGGTTTACTTGTGACAGAAAACAATCAAAATAGACAATTTTGAAAATCCTTTGTGGTTAATCTCTGTTTATGAAAACTAAACGTACCCATGTCAGTTCTACACTCTTTGTCATCCTTCTGGTTTAAGGTGCTGAATGTATATCCCTAATGATTTGTTCAATTGAATGATCCTTATGAATTTTGGTAGTTGGAATAGGACTAACAGGGATATGTGTATCCAAATTGGTCATATCAGCCTCTGCACCAACATCATCATCATTTGAATAGACATTCTCTTCCAAATTAGGCATGTTTGGATCATGTGCACATCCATAGACTATATTCTCATCATCAACATTATCTTCTATGTCAGCAGCATTAACAGTTGAACTAACAGTATTAATATTATTAGTACTGTTAATATTTTCATCCTTCTCTTGATTAACTCCTGGCTCTTCTGTAGTTGGCACCTCATTATCTTCATTCTCTGGATGTTTAACATCCTTCTTTTCCTCCTCCCTACATGGTTTGAATGCAGCATAAGGAGAATCCTTTAAACTAGAAAAGAATGATGAATCTTGAGTCCATAATGGTAGCAGTATGTAATCTTTGCTAGGTACTGTCTCCATTCTAGCTTTACCTGCATCATCACATGCCTTTGTACCTGCATTACCATTAGACTGATTTCCTGCAACAACTGGCTCATAGTTCATAGATTTTGTTAGTGCATGACTCGCGCAAACTTACCCCTTTTTATATATAAATAAATATAAACATATATAAAATATACAAATGGGTTTAAAAATCGCGAAGATCAATAAATCGGAAGCAGTACTGAGTGTCTCGGGTCGTTTGTCCCATACGAGGCTTGAATGGAAAATCGAATTACGGATTGATGATTGATGATTGAATGACAAAGATTTGGATATGATTGGGCACTAAACCTAATAGGCGAATGCACTCAAAAATAAGCAAGGAAAATGAGTTAGAACAAGCATAAAAGCTAGAAATGGTACAAACACTTAAAACTTTTAAGCTAAGACAGAAATAAGCTCAAATAAACTTAAGACAAATCAAATAAGCTAAGCTAACTCTAAATAAGCAAATTCAAAAAGCAATTAAGCTAAATTAAGCAAGGAAACTCAGCAGTACTAGCAACAACACTAACAGTATTAACTATCAGTACTAACTTGGAGTTAGTACTGCTAGCTTAAAGTTAGTACTGCTAGCTTAAAGTTAGTACTGCTAGCTTAAACAAAACTCAATGAAACAAGAAATAAGCAAATAAGCTAAAACAGATATTTAACTATCCCTTATAAGCACTCAGGCATAAGAATAAGCAAATAGAATAAACTAGAATGGCAAATAAGCTAAAAAGCTACAAACTGATACACTATTGAAAATACTTTGAAAAGGAAAATAAGCTTAAATAAGCTTACTCTTAAAGACAGTAAAGGAAAATGGTTTAATCTACTCTAAAAAGCTAAGGAAATCTTAAATAAGCCGAGATAATAAGCTGATAAGCTAAAATGAACCACCAGTACTAACAGTTTTAACTAACAGTACTAACTTGGAGTTAGTACTGCTAGCTTTAAGTTAGTACTGCTAGCTTTAAAAGTTCCAAAAGTAAACTAGCAGTACTAACTAATTTTAGTCCAAGTCCCCAAAACTTTTAAGCTAAGACAGAAATAAGCTCAAATAAACTTAAGACAAATCAAATAAGCTAAGCTAACTCTAAATAAGCAAATTCAAAAAGCAATTAAGCTAAATTAAGCAAGGAAACTCAGCAGTACTAGCAACAACACTAACAGTAGTAACTATCATCTAACAGTACTAACTAGGAAAGTTGTACAAATCATTTTTAAACTAACAACCAAGTAAGATAAGCACTAAACATTCTGATAAAACACAAATAAGTAAACATAAGTAACAAACAAGCACTATAAGCAGTTCTATAGCAAATAAGAAAAGTAAGAAAAAGAGAAACTTACAACACCCTTGCTCAAAACAGGGTCAAACAAAGAATCTACAAGCTCTAGCTTGTATAAAAACGTTCAGTAGTGTCATAATAAGCCCATCCAGAACTGGCTTATCATCCATAACATTAAGCTGTGTGTATTTTGAGAGTGAATTTTATGATTTCTCTTAACTAATTAACTTTTTAGTTTACTTATTAAAGCAGCTTAGAAATAAGCTGTATGAAAGCTTTTTTGAACACATAAACAGCACCAAGAAGAAAACTGAATACTTGAATTGTAAATTGACTTAAAACCTCAAATTTGCATTAAAACTTGAAAGTGTTACAAAGCTTGGAAAAATAAAATTGCATAAAAAATAAGCTGAAATTTTAACTAGCAACTAGGTAAAAACTAAAAACTAACTGTTTTACTTGGGTTACAATGGCCTTATTTATACTAAAATGAATTAAGGTCTTGGTTTCTTGGACTCCCTTCTCTTCTTTCTTCTGTGTTTCTTTGTAGAGACAAAAAACAAGTGTGTTTGTTGTGTGAGGTGATTCTAAAACAAATCACGGCCTTCAATTTCTTTTGTGCTTCTTTGGAGCCAATCATAGCCATCGAAAATACTTGGGAATGGTGAGGGATTGCCAACATGGCACTTATACAGTTGGGGGGTGGGGTTGATAGAGAAGTGGTTGAAATGATTTATCTAGGGTGTGAGAGGTTGCAGGGTTAGAAGTATGGGGATGCTCCCTAAGTTGTTACCTGGGTTTTGTTTGGGCGGGAAAGATAGAGTTTGGGGAGGTTGGCAGCTTTGGCCCCTCACTTCTTATAACTTCATTGCAAAACTTTGCCCGGTTTGCAATTTCAACCCTTGTCTTTTAACTTTTGTAATACAACTTGAGGTTTGGCAGTTTTAGTCCCTCAAGTTGTATTTTCTTCAATTGGTTGACTTTTGACTTTGTCAGGGTTGATTTTCTGACTTTGACTGACTTTGGCTTTGGTTTGACTTTGTCTTTTCCATTCCGTGCTCGGCTTTGGTCATTTTTGGCTTCCTTTTTGAATATCCGTTCCTGCACAATTCAAATGCAAAACATACAAATACAATGTATCTTTGGTACGTTTTTAGTCTTTTAAGTCCGTTTTTAATGGAAAATGGTATGTGTAATTAAGCACATACCAGTGCATCTATATCAAAAAGCTAATTGGGTCTACTTCCTGTAATATTAGGTATATCTTCACTAAATTTGACATTCAGGTTCTCTTTTACTATTCTGGTTCTACTGTTAAATACCCTGAATGCTTTGCTATTGGTAGAGTATCCTACAAAGAATTCTTCATCAACATTTCCATCAAACTTACCTAGGTGATCTATGGTATTAAAGATTGTAACAAGACACCCAAATGGTCTCATGAAGCTTAATGCATGTTTTCTACCTAGAAAAAGTTCATAAGGGTCTTGTTGTGAGGTTTAATAACTAACACCTTATTTTGGACATAACAAGCAGTATTAACTGTTTCACCCCAAAAAGTTGTTAGCAATTTTGAATCAACTAGCATAGTCCTAACAGCCTCTATTAGTGTCCTATTTTTCCTTTCTGTTACTCCATTTTGTTTGTGGAGTCCTAGCAACACTAAATTTCCTCTTAATACCTTTATTTCACAAAGCTGATTCATGACCCTATTCTTGAATTCAGTCCCATTGTCACATCTAATCACTTTCACCTTAAGGTCAATTAGATTTTCTATGCCAATTATAAATGTTTTAAGGATTTTACTAGTTTTATCCTTAGTGGCTAAAAAGAAAACCCAACTAAACCTACTGAAGTCATTTGTGACAACTAGGCAGTACATCTTTTTCATTAAACTCTTTATAAATGTTGGGCCAAATAAATCCATATGCAACATTTGTAGTGGTTGGCTGATTGAACTGACTGTTTTGGTCTTACAAGAAGCTCTGTGTTGCTTTCCCTTCTGACAAGCAACACAGGTTTGATTAATTTCAAAAAGTTTTGAAGGTAAACCTCTTGCAAGGTTTCCTTTAACCAGTTTATTAATTGTTTTGAAATTTACATGTCCAAGCCTCCTATGCCAAAGATTAGATTCATCTGGTGTGGCTTTTGCAAAGAGACAAGTGAGACCTCCTTGAGGAACAATATTCTTTAAATCAACACTGTACATGTTATCTTTTCTAGAAACTTTAAGCAAAATATGACTTTCATCAGTTAACTTAAAGTCTGGAGACAGAACAACACATTCAGTATCAGTAAAAAGAACATTATTCTTCTTGTCACACATTTGTGAGACACTGAAGAGGTTAAAATTTAGTTCCTTTACAAAATATACATCTTCAAAATCTAATTTACCAGTTCTTATTTTACCTTTCCCAGTAATTTTCCCTCCTTTGGTACTACCTCCAAAGGCAACAAATCCTCCATCAATTTCTTCATAATCTGTAAGATATGATCTGTTTCATGTCATGTTCCTAGAGCATCCACTGTCAATCACTTATTTATCCTTTAAATCTTGTTGTGGATTGCCCTGCACATTATGGTAAGGAAAATAGTTTCTCTTGGGGACCCAAGCCATCACTGACTTAGATCTGCCTTGTGCATCAACATAGTCAAATCTTTTAAAGTCCATTGATGCACCATTGTGTCTGGAGACATGGTCTAAAACTTTTTTGCTTTGGTCTCTAAATCCAACATGCTAAGGCCTTAACAACATTAGCCTCATTTCCCTTATTTTCACTTACTACTACTTTTGGCCCAGCAGTAGTAACATTTCCCTTAACAGTATTAACCTTTTCATTGAAATTACTGTTCTTATATGTTGTAAACTTGTTAAAGGGCCTTCTGACATGTGAATGTGCTCTATTAAAAACATTTGATGCTGGCTTTGCACAGTTCACTGTTTGTTTTAGGAAAGCAGTATTAATTGGACTGGGAGTATTAACAGATACTGCTGCTCTTGAAGAGTTTTGCTAACAGTATTAAGTGTTTTAAGACCAGATTTCATTAAGACTGCTTTTGGAACAAAATTTCCTTTTGGATGAGGGTGAGACATTCTTTGAGAATTTTGGTGATTCACTCTTCTAACATTGTTCCATACAGGTTTTTCAACCATTTTCTTTGCATCACAATATTTGATCAAATGATTAAAACTTCCACATACATAACAAGCTTTATTTTTAAACTCAAAATTATTTCCTAATTTCTGAGTTATCAAATTATTCCAATTTCTCTTGTTACCTCTAGGACTTTGACTGTATTTCCTAGGGTATTTAGCTTGCTTATCTATCTTCTTAACAGACTCCCTAGGTGATTTCACATGCTCATTAGATTTAACAAATTTTACTTTAGCATAACTAGGTTTTCTCTGTTTAGACTTAGTCTCATTCTCATCCTCACTGTCAGATATCAAATCTAATAATTGGTTCACTAACAGACTTAGGTTTTGATTCACTGGTCTTAACTTCACTAGTTGTAACTACAGGTGCACTTGACTCACTAAAAATATACTCATCAGCAAGTATTAAATCAGGTTTGGGGGGCATGAAGTTCCTAGTATAAGGAGGTGGAACTGCATGATACCCTTCACCTGTTTTGTACTTATCATTCACCTGACTATCAGACACTTGACTATCATACCCCACACCAGTCTTGAACTTATCACTTACTTGAATCTCTAACAGTTTGCCTAGATTCTTAGATGAATTTTTAAACTTTTCTAAGGTAAGTTTTAAATCATCTCTTTCTTTTTCAGCTTTTTCAAATTTCTTTCTAAGCTCTGTTAGTGCATTATCTCTTAACATAACATCAAGTTTTAAAATCTTTATGTCCTCTTCAAAAATAACCTCATTCTTTTTATACACTTCTAGTCTAGCATCTACAGATTCTAGACCTGCTTTATAAGCTCCTACATTTAATTGAGACTTATTAAAATCTTTTGTTAAATTATCATAATGTTCTTTGAGAGTTTCATAAGATTTTAAACATGCTTTAGAACAAGTTGATACCTCAGAATCTGATCTTGAAGAATTTGAAGAACCTGAAGAAGTATAAGCCATAAGTACAAAATTGGTAGGTCCTTCTTCAGCCTGGTCACTCCAATCATAGCCAAGTCCATCTTGAGCCACCAAAGCTTTTGCCTCTGTTGATTCTACTGTCACATTCCTCCTTACAGGTTCTCTGTTTTTGTTGTCTTGCTGCTTATGAGCCCTGCACTCCCTAGCAAAGTGACCTCTTCTGTGGCAATTATAGCATTCCACCTTGGTCTTGTCAAAGCCAATGGTATCAGTCCCATTAACACCTAGATTCTGTCACACCCTGCCAAGGCGGAATCACAAGGCGTGATCGATAGGCGTCATCACAACACATAGCGTCACAATAGAGAAAATACTAAATGAATTAAAATCCAATATATGAAAGACACAAAGTGTCATGATAACACCTACAACATTTATCATTCAAATTCATATAGTGCAACCAACCAAGAAAAACAAATGAACATAGATTCCGCAATGTAAGCCTATGGTCCAGCTAATTCCTCTTCCTAACTCTTCACACGTTTTGCTCACCTGAAAATGATGCTTAAAACGTCAACAAAATTGTTGGTGAGAGTTACACGTTTAAGACACACTTATGACACCGCGATCAACAAAAACAATATTTACGAACATATATGCATGGCTATTCTATCACAAAATAACTTCACATTTATCTCTGGGGTGGATCGTACCATGCCGTCCCAACAAAAACATCTCCGCGTAAGACTAACCCACTTGACTAGCTAAGTCCGTTCGGGTTTCACACTAGGCCATGCCATCTTCACATGCACATGCCTTACCACAATTCATAACTAGGTCATGCCATATTCACATACGCATGCCTTACCATGATTCATATGACATAGCAATAGCACATAGCAATCATATAGTTCGACACTTAAAAACACATATCACGGTTCATAATTCAAAAATAGTTTTGCATCATTTCCATCCTAAAATATAAGTAAAAAGTAGGACTGTAAAACTCACCTCGATGCAAAGCAAATCCAAACTCTTCAATTAACCTTGCAAATAATCTATACAAAACAATACACACATGTTACCATCGATTAGGTTTCTCACCCAAGTCGATGTAACAATCACAACGATGGATACTCTATATCCTAACTTGTTTCCAACTCTTCTATACTCCTTTCACAACTTACTAATCTCAAGTTACTTTGCAAAACCTACTTCTCAACTTTCTGCATTTTACCTCGTTTTTGTAGTCACAAGATGACCCTAAATAAAATACTAAAACACCAAATTAGTACTTCTCCTTACATCTCATATCTCCCCAATGAGTTGTGAGCTTCTATGATTTTTGGATAAAAATAATAATGAGTCTAACTATTTTATAAAAATTCAACATCACAAAGTGTCCAGAATTTGATCTGATTCGACCTTTAAAAAGTTTAGCTTGAGCAGACCCATTTAAACACTTAGGAAAAATCTACAAAAATTCTAGAAAATCATAAACATCATGAACTTGCTACAGTAGCAAGACCATC
This sequence comes from Tanacetum coccineum, assembly GCA_026074375.1. NCBI lineage: Eukaryota > Viridiplantae > Streptophyta > Magnoliopsida > Asterales > Asteraceae > Tanacetum > Tanacetum coccineum. The sequence goes on from BQNB010101889.1 coordinate 19,859, forward strand.
AATTAAAAAGATGTTTTGATATGGTTTTTGACCTCACAAACACAACTCAGAATCTGCCCCAAAAACTCAGTTTTTACAACGAATCTTGTTTGATTAATTGACTAACTTCCACTTACTTTTAATTCATGAAACCACTTGGGTTGGAAAGTAGACTCTCTGTAGTTAATTTTAGGCTCAAGAAAATCAATAAAAGCTATTCGTATGACCGAGATATGACTCTCGCAAGATGACCTAAAATTCTGCCCAGATTTTTATTCCGAATTTAGCATAATTAACCCTAATTAACTTACCCAAAACCCTAATTATTATCCCTAAAACGATTTTTGATGATCAGAACCTCTTAATTACAGATTATTTACAATAACCAAATCCATCCTTAATGATCGTCACATTAATAAAAATTAATTATATTGAAAAACAAATTAAGAAAACAATACCTTTAAACTTGAAAATCAAAACCCTAAAAATTTTGGGGTTTTCTTCTTAGGTTTGACCGGTTAGGGTTTTTAGGGGAGAGAAAAAGTGATTTTTGATTAATTATGATTTGTATTTATAGGCTTAGGAAAAGATAATTACCAAAAACAAGTTGTAATCTAACTAGGATTTCTTTCCTTTTTTTCTTTCTTTTCATCTATTCGGCCTATACCACCGAATTTTATATATTTATATTATTTTTATTTATTATACATTTACTTTAATTCTAAGTAAAAATCTTTAATTATTTTGCTAAACCTTGAACTTTCTAACTAGTTTTCAAACTAACCTTCATTTTTAACTATTTCTAAAAATAGAAAGTACTCTAAATGCACTAAAATACTAACATAATATATAATATGTATTATATATGTATAGTACGTACACAGTAAATTACATACATGACATTTGAAACTACGCAAAGCTTCCAAATGATCTCATTTCCATTCAATCTCATTTCAACTAGTACCATGATTCATCAATCATGTACTTCAATCTCGAATGCACATCTCTTCACAAAATACATAAAATGCATAAAGAACACACATAAACACTTCAAATAAACTCTAAACAAACTGACCAACCGGCTCAAACCACGGTTGTCACAGTATCCCCTCCTTTAGGAAATCTCGTCCCAAGATTTAACCAAAAGGTTCAATTCCATCATTACCAATCAAATAATCGAGGATACTTATCTTTCAAGTAGTCCTCCCATACCCATGTTAACTCAAAGTTACGCTTTGAATTCTAACTAACTTTAACTATTGGAATCTTACTGCTAATAACTCTGCTTACCCACACAAGTGTACAAATAGCAACATAACAACTATAAACGAAGAGAAACATCCATACTACATGACCCTCGCCCATCCTCGAGGAAATTCCTCAAAAACCTTAAGTTGTGTAACAACGTGATTCATATCTTAATCCTGCAACTCATCAAACAAGAATTGTTTTGAAATTAAGATATGAGTTGATACAAGCTCAACGTCTTTTAACAAAAATCAACGCGATTTCAGGTTTACTCGAAATTTTAACACCACTCAAATAAGTCTCGATACTCAGCTCATCGGACAATCTTAACTGATAAGCTACAGGGCCAATCCTTTCAAGAATCTCAAATGGTCCTATATACCTAGCTGCTAACTCACTTTTCTTACCAAAACGTACTACACCTTTCCAAGGTGAGACTTTCATCATAACATGATCACCAACACTAAACCCTAAAAGTTTCATTTCTACTATCAACTTAACTCTCTTGACGATCTTTGGCTTCCTTAGGCCTTTCCTTAATCACGACTACCTTAGTCGTCTCTTGCTCCAACTCAAGTCCAATCATCTTACTTTCTCCAATCTCAGCCTATAAAACAGGCGACCTACCTCTTCTTCCATACAATACCTCCAATGAAAACACCTCGAATACTCGAATGATAACTATCTTTGTAGGAAAACTCACCTCACGGAAAGTGAGTATCCCAACTACCACCAAATTTCTCACACAAGCTCTAAACATATTTTCCAATGTCCGAAAAGTACGCTCACTCTGACCATCAGTCTATGGATGGTAGGCAGTACTCATATCTACTCGTGTTCCTAACGACTTCTACATCCCTTTCCAAAACCTCAATATACATTCCATCTTTATCAGGAATACTCGACACGCGCACTCCATGTCTCGCAATTGCCTCATCTACATACAACCTTGCCAACTACTCCATCTTATATTCTTTTCATATTGCTAGAAAATGGGATAACTTAGTCAGTCTATCGACTATCACCCAAATTGCATCGCATCCACTACTCGATCTTGGTAACTTAGATTTACTATCCATAGTTAATCTTTCTTTTTCCCACTTCAAATCGGGTATCTCAGGATGTAGTAACAAACCTGAAGACCTTTGAGGCTCATTTTCTACTTCTAATCGCGCTTAATACTTACTAACACCACCAGTTATATCCTTCCTCATACTTGGCCACCAATTCATATACCTAAGATCATACTACATCTTACTCACTCTAGGACGAACAGAATACTTCGTCGCATGCCCCTCCTCCATAATCAAAGTCCTTACATCGCCTACCATAAGAATCCAAATACTATCCAAAAATTATAACCCACCACCATCTCTTTTCTCCATTTGTTAGTCTAAGCCACGCAACATCTTTGTTGACGCGTTCTTTGCTTTGGACGTCTCAACCTATACCACTAACATCTCCTCTCTAATCTTAGCTTTGATCGTCATGCATATATCTTAAACTCGTCCTGGCTTCACTCATCCTTTCCTACTCCATGCATCAACAACTACGTTTGCCGTTTCCCAGATGGTACTTGGTCTCGCAATAACAACCCCTAAATAACTCCATCCATCGTCTCTGCCTCAGGTTCAACCCTTCTGATTAAAAATGTGTTGGAGACTTTTATGATCCGTATAGGTCACACTATGCCTCTATCATTTTAGAGCAAAACCATCACGCCTAAGTCCATAACGTGAGTCGCGTCGTTCTTCACATGAATCTCCCGTTGTCGCGTCGTATAAGCAATCACCTTTTCTCTTCGTCTAAGCAAGCATCCTAGCCCTTGCTCCACGCATTAATACGAAATTGTCTGATCCTTCTAGTAATGGCAAGATCGGCTCATTACCCATATTGTTCCTACAACTTCCGAAAAGCTTCCTCTTCACTCCGCTTCGACCTTGTTGGGCTTCACATGACACTTCTCTTTCTTCAGCAACTCCAAATTCATCTTCAAATGCGACTCATACTCCTTTTTAGACTTTGTGTAGACCTAAATGTCGTCATTAAACATGATGACAACTTGCCTATATACGGCTAGCACACCCGATTCCTTACGTCTATGAAAATCGCTGGTGCATTGGTCAATCCGAAGAGGCATAGTCGTAAACTCATAGCGTCCATAACGCAACCTAAAGTAGTCTTTGGAATCTCATCTTCATGCACCCTCATTTGGTGACAGCCCGAATACAGATCTATCTTACTCAACTCGCAATAATCTATGCACATCCTAAATGACCCATCCTATGTATTGACAAACAATACATGTGCTTCCTCATAGCGATTAATTAGGTCTATTAAAACCTTTACCTTGCAGCTCTTGCAACTATTCCAACAACTCTCTTTCATCTCCGTAGTCGCTAAACGACACGGGCCTTCGCAATCGATGTCGCTCCTTGTACTAACTCTATTCGAACTTCTACTTTACGCCGATGGGTAAACCTATTAAATCCTTTAGAAAACACTTTGGGGAACTCACACACTACAGGTATATCACATAATTTTGACTCATCCACTTTGGTACTCCTACGAGACCTCGGATTTACATTAGTTCGTTTCCCCACAAACCTTAAGCATCTTCAAATCCACCAAATGCATTTTAACCATTTCCTCATGGCATACTTTCTCAGCCTTATACCTCACAACTAATTCTCTCATATGACTATATCAACCTTCTCATCACCAATGGTACTAGATTTATAGTGAAACAAGAACCTTCTAACTCTAACAACTTAACTTATCCGTTTCACTACCTCAATCACATAGGCACAACTCAGAAGATGTGAACTAACATTAACTTTAAGATCACATAATACAGACATCAAACGAATTCGAAGGACCACGATAAATCGAATAGGGTAATGCTTGAATATCGAACCAACTATGAACAAATACCAAGACTTTACATGTACCAATTTTGGTAAGAATTCAAAACTCACAAAAACTCAAAAGAAAATCAAACTGAATGTATGTATTGATAAGAAAAACAAACCATCGACACAACAAACGTACCATCGACGCAAGAGACACCTATTGAATAACACCACGTATTACGACCTATAAATAAAAGAATACGAACCTTGTACAAAAATCGATTTTTTTCACCCGCGAGAATTATCTTCCATAATCTTTATATCAGTCATTTTTAAAAGAGTAGAATCATATTGGTTAATAATGTAAATCATTTAAAAAAAATAATTTTAAATGAAATTTTCATAAACTTATTAAATATAGTCTTCATAAAAAAAA
>BQNB010101890.1:0-24373 GCA_026074375.1 Tanacetum coccineum
AAGTCAAATATAAATTAAAGTAATATAAAGTGTGAAATATAAAAAATTACGTGGATATTTTCTCAAAACTAATTGAAGTTGCTTGTAGTTCTCTATGTACGATATCCACGTTGGTGAATCTTCTAGTAACTTCCACGCTGAAAGAAAAGAGTCCCAATCATGTTGCACCTTGATTGTTTGCCTGCAATTCTTCAAAATATTTTGGCTAATGTGCCTTCTACACAATAATCGAGTAGCATTCGGGAAAACTTTTTCGCATGCATTCATGATAGCCAAATCTCTGTCAGTAATAATGACACGTGGAAGCATGCACTCATCTAATGTCAATTTTAAACACTCTAACACCCACTTGTAGTTATCCATCTTTTCTTCACTTATAAAGGCGAAAGCTATGCAAAATGGATATTCAACTTTAGAGAATCGCCTCGCATATGGATGCCCCTCCATATGTTGTGCAGGAAGATGATTATGCTCATCACATATTACACTTATCAACCAACTATTATATATATTTGAATATTTTCCTACCAATTTGAATGGGCAATTAACTTTTCGGGTAGTGTAATTTTTACTTGATTCCTTGGGTTTATATTCGCCACCAAGATCACACATAAGTGTCACTTCATACAAAAAACCATTTATGTCTGTGTATGATCTTTGAGTTATAATAACATAACCAAGAGAGCGTGCTTAGGTTTGTGCCCAATCTTTTAAATCTTCATGAGAGTGAAAGACCTGAAATTAAATTTATTTTTATTTATGACGATGTTCACTTGCAAGATATCTACCACAATAATATTTGATTGTTTTACCTGATTAGAGAAAAAATGCGACATCGATGAAGAAAATTCAACATCATTTGTATTGTTTTCGTAAAAGTATGACATTTTTATGTGTCAAATGAAAGCAAAAATCCTGCAAAAAAACCAAAAAATAATATTAATAATCGGATATAATAATAATAATAATGTAAAATACATGTAAAATTAAACTAAAAACATCTATAGTTATCTACTTACATATAAATGGCACAATCTATAGTTAGCCATTTACTCATTTGAGGTTTTCATCATCTTAAAGTAATAAAGTGTGATTAGATTTTCAAATAATTCGTTTAGTGATTCATCAAGTATATGTGAGTGTACATTGTTGCGCCTAAATATTATGTGGGTGTACATTGCTGCGCCTATTTACATGTATATTGCTGCACCTAATTTACATGTTTATTTTCTAGAGAAAATATTATGTGTGTATCTAGGGGTGTCAACACGGTTGGTTCAAAAAGGAAGGCAAGTGGTCAAAATCAATATAAAGAAGACAATATTGAATGACAATAGCACAAAGTAATGCTACATTATACAGATGAGCAAAAGTTTAACACTTTGTAAGGGGGGCCGAATAAAAGTTTACCACTTTGTAAACGAACTTAGAAATTGCACGTAAAAGGAAGGTATAATGAGCAAAAGTTTTACACTTTGTAAGGGGGACCGAATATAGGTTGTGTACCTTTAACCCCACTCGTTGTCATACCACGACACCAGCTTCACAAAAGATGTACTTAGCCCTATTGCTGTAAATTAATATTAAAAAAACTCACAAAGGGTTATTCACAAAAGATATCAAAACAAAATTTGAATTTTACGTGCAATTGCTAAGAAATCTCACATTTTGTTGCATAAACTGAATGACCTTTGTGGGTGTTTAATTTTTTTTTACAACCATTTATATACATAATCAGTCTTGTTATAATCTGAATTTAATTAGTTGGTTAGGAATATCATTAATTAACATTTGTAAGTTTGAAAAAAAGAGCTGATTTTTAGTTTTGTAATTATCAAAATGAAAAAGTAAATGTGTGCTTTGACCAAGTCAAATTTTGGTAGATTTAGTAGTGCCCTTATTTAAATGATTTTTTTAATAAAAAGTGAAAAAAAACCATAATGATTATGCCAATCATGGTAGGTTTAGAAAAAAGTTTTGGTAGATTTAGACTTACCCAAAAGTAAATTATTAAAATGATTTTTTAATAAAAAGTGAAAAAAAAACATAATGATTATGCCAATCATGGTAGGTTTAGAAAAAAGTTTTGATAGATTTAGACTTACCCGTGTTTATTTGATGAAAAACATCTCTTTTTTCAAGAATTTTTTTTAGAAAAATGAAAAAACTAAAAACTCATTTACTCATATTTTGTTCCAACAAATTAAAAAAATAATTGAAATCCTAACTTTTTAAATTTTAATTAGACTAACGAAAACCAAATCTGCCATTATGTAATTAGCAATTCACATTTCATTTCTTGTCGTTGTCGCCTACGATCACAATCCGAGGTAATTTTTAAAAAAAGAAAAATATGAATTCATCTAAACGGGTTTTTAAAATTGTCAACTCTTCTTTAGAGAGGAAAAATATTTTCTTCTCTAGAAATCTAAAACAAAAAAACAATTTCTTTTTAAAAAACTAAACGCTACCTAAATATTTTAATGTACAAACGGGTAAAAGAATTCTCGGGAGACGAATTTTTCTGACCCAGATGTACGCAGCTTTACGAGAGTCCAAAATGAAATCAATCTAGTTTCAAACTACACGAGTCATTAGTCAAACATTTGAACATACCACTAGCGATAATACCAAGGCTCATTAGTCAAACATTGATATCTTTGTTTTTCTTGCATCGGAGGCTGTGGAGCTACTCAGTCGAATTCAACGAGTTATGCACAACAATGTTATGACACCTAGATCCACGGATGTGTTTTTTAAACGTATTGGCTTTGCAATTCAAAAAAGGCTAGTGGCGCAGCTTGTTGCCCGCTTGCCTTCCACCCGAATGTGTAAATACTTAATTTCTTTTTAAATAAAATGACCAACTGAACCATTCATTCTTAAACAAAATCATCTTCACATTTACACCAAAAATGTCGTCATGGGACAAATGGGTCGATGAGGCTCTTACAAAACTCGAGTCTATGAAAATCTTACGCTCATTAAGACCCATTTGTTATCCAAATGAAACTGACAACAATGCACCCCAAGTGTTTGATGAAATGCGTCAATGGGATAGAGCTTCTGTTCAAGTAGAGATTGCTGACTCTACTTTTCAAAGATGGGTCCAAGATATTCCTAGTGATGGTATTATTATTTTTCACCATTTGTATGCCAATGTCAAAACCCCTTTTTGGGATTATTGCTTATTTCGGTGCTTTATTGCTGAAAATGCTAATGTGGTTAGAAATAAGCAGATAAGCAATTTCAGACATACTCTAATGTGCTTATTTCAACCCCCTTTTTTATATTTTTAGCAGGAGCGGACCCAGGTCAGCAGGTGCACACACGAGTATAAAGAAAATAAAAATGAACTAAAAGTTATAGTTTGATTAAAACTGGTAAACAAATTAGAGAGATATGTATTTCTTTTTGTCATATTTGTGACACAAAATTTCGGGACGAGGTTCATTTAGGACAAATCGTGAATTTTAATGAAAATTTACACTAGGCGACAAACATCCATCGGGTTCCGGGAACATCCTTAGGTCCGCCCCTGATTTATATGCCAATGTCAAAAAGGGTTTTTGGGATTGCTTATTTCAGTGCTTAATTGCTGAGTAGTTGACAATGCTAATGTGGTTAGAAATAAGCAGATAAGCAATTTCAGGCACACTCTAATGTGCTTATTTGAACGCCCTTTTAAATTTTTTAGCATTTGATGGCCAGGGGGAGAGGGTGAAATGGGCACCGGGATTACTTGAATAGGGAAAACCTCGTCTGTTTACCAGTTTTGTATTAATTGACTGTTTTTTTGACGTTTTAATTTATATATGAGTTCCGATACTAAAAGGGTTTTTGGGATTGCTTAGTTCAGTGTAAATTAAGAAAATAAGTGGGTTATTGCCGAATAGTCGAAACTTCTAATGTGCTTAGAAATAAGCAGATAAGGACTAAAATAAGCAATTCCAGACACCCTCTAATGTGTTTATTTCAACGCCCTTTTATATTTTGAGCATTTGTATGGCAATGTGAACCACTGTTAAGTGGCCTAGTGGTAAGCAACCTGATATCCTCACAAGAGGTCTTGGGGGTGGCCAGGGGGAGAGGGTCGGAAATGGGCACCGGGATAACCTGTTTAGGCCGCGTATGTGTGCGTCAAATACTCGCCCTCCCCGGGTAACCTGATCAAGGAAAAACTTGTTCGTTTACCGGTTTTGTATGCAATGTGAAACTTTTAAGTTAATTGACTGTTTGTTGTAAGTTTTAATTTACATTTGAATTTTTGGGATTGCTTATTTTGAAGTGCTTATTTCAGTGGTTTATTGCTGAATAGTTGAAAATGGTAACGTGGTTAGAAATAAGTAGATAAGCACTAATATAAGCAATTCCACACCCCCTCTAATGTGCTTATTTCAGCGCCTTTTTATATTTTATGCATTTATATGGCAATGTGAAAATATTGAGTTAATTGGCTGTCTTTTTCTTTAAAAGTTATATTTGAGTTTGATACTAAAAGGGTTCTTGGGATTTGCTTATTTTGAAGTGCTTATTTTAGTTTAGTAGGAAAATAAGTGGTTTATTGCTCAACACTTGAAATTGCTAATGTTCTTAGAGCACAAGGTATCAGGCATTATAGGGTTGGCTGGTGCCCTATAACGTCCGACGCCCCACATCGTGTAATCCGTCCTCGCGCCAAAATCACCAGCCGAAGTTATCTGGCATTTCCTTTTTTTGTGTGTGTGTTTTATTGGGTCAAGTGTGGGCCAGGGGGTGTCCTATAACTTGAGTGATATGGAGGGAGGGTGTTTTTGGGCTAAGTTATAAGTTCTGACTTTTTGCTATAAAACGAGCCCTATGGCTCATGGGCACCTAGTGCTCGAAATAAACAGATACTTAAATAAGCAATTCCGGACACCCTCTAATGTGCTTACTTCAACACCTTTTTATGTTTTGAGCATTTGTATGGCAATGTGAAACCAGTGCAATGTGAAAGTTTTCAGATAATTGATTGTTTTTTGTAGGTTTCAATTTACATTTCAATTTCGATACTAAAAGGGTTTTTGGGATTGCTTTATTCTGTGTAGAATGAGCAGATGAGTAGAGTAGTTTATTGCTGAACATTTGAAATTGCTAATGTGCGTAGAAATAAGCAGACAAGGACTAAAATAAGCAATCGTAGACACCCTCTAATGTGCTTATTTTCAATGTAAAAATGTAAAATAAACTAATGAGTAGTTTTTTCTGAACACTTGAACTGCTAACATGCTCAGAAATAAGAAGATAAACAATCTCAAACACCCTCTAGCTTATATGAAAATAAACACTGATATTAGGAAGAATGGTTTTATAGGTATTTAGTGACTAATAGCTACTGGAAATCCGTTAATGACATATTAAACCGGTCACTGTATAATTAGTTGATTTGATATAATAAGATTAGCAGAGTACTCAAAATTCAAAAAATGAAGATGAACACTTTGTATGAACAAACGCGTTAGAGGGGAAACTGTTAATATTATTCAATGATCTTCAAGGTTATAATGATTGTCGTTGTAAGGCCGTTGACCTCCATGATTCTTATATAAAAACCAATAATTAAGATTAGTAAGTTTTTTTTTTCTAAATAAGGATGCAAAATTTAGAAATTGGTGATATCACCTGATTTACTTATTCAACAGAAATGAATAAAAAACCCAAATACTCTGCTATGTCTAGAAGCATTTTCTATGCATGTAAGGTAGACTAACTCTAAATGTATCAGTAGTGATGGCTGTATTACGTTGACCTTCTACTCATGCGTTTGCCACGCTCCCGTTGACCCATAAGTTCATTTTCTGGCTGCTCGATCTGCTCCACATCAATGTCATCTATTACACTGGAGAAAACCATTATAATTTACAGTGTCTAATTAATGATTTTGGTGAACACAATATACCAGTCTTAATTCTTAAGAGCATAGTTTTGGAGCTTGTTTCTTCAGAAATTGTATTGATAATTGAATTCAGAAGCCTAAGTCATTCTTTATGCTTTAAAACATTTCCACGATCAATTTCCCCATTTAATGATTTTTTTGGTGATAACTTATACTTTGGGTTATAGATAGAAGCATTTTCTGTAGGTCATCTAAAATATTGAAATAATCTATGGCACATTCTCTGTGCTATCCTCACATATGTTAAAGGTTGCATTTCAACTTACTAGACTACTAGCTGATCATTTGAAGATTAACTTACATTTTTCACAGGTGACGACCTTGCATTCAACAATGAAGTTCTGTCCACTGAAGTGGAGTTGTGCCCTAAACCATTCAGAAAGCTACTTCTGTTCTCTGGGAATGATTATTTAGGCCTAAGTTCACATCCAGCAGTTGCGAAGGCTGCCTCAAAGGTAGTTGTTTTGATGTTTGCAGTTTGCTCGTTTTATAATTCTTTATGTGCCTAATTTTATATAATTGTTTCTTGTTCATAATTACAATGTGCATTGTGTTTCTGTAAATAGGCAATTCAAGAGCATGGGATGGGCCCAAGGGGTTCAGCTCTAATATGCGGGTATACAATTTATCACAGACTACTGGAATCCTGTCTGGCAGAGTTAAAGAGTAAAGAGGTCTTATCTCGTTCTTTGTTAAGCAGAAGATTGATTGTTTTATTGGAAGATTCTATTTTTACTGCTACAAAACTGATTTTATAATCATTATTAATACATTAATTCGCTAAAATTTTCTTTCTAATAAATGGACAAAAAGCTGATTGCGGGTCAAACGTGCCGGTTTGACACGTAGGAAAATGATCTGTTTCAACCTGAACCCTGTTTGACCTGTTACCCAGTCGCCCATCTTGCCACGTCTAATATCCATAAATACTGACGGAAGCTGACACATCTTATTTACGGTTACTCCAGGATTGCCTTCTATGTCCCACAGGGTTCTCAGCCAATATGGCCTTCATGACAGTAGTGGGATATGTTGGTTCACTTTTAGGTGTCAATGAAACACCTTTGAAAGATGGTGTTGCTATATTTTCTGATGCTCTTAATCATGCATCGATAATAGATGGTATTCGGCTTGCAGAGCGACAAGGAAGTGTGCAGGTTTTTATTTATAGGCATTGTGACATGGCCCACCTTAAGAAATTACTGTAAGTTTCATATTTCTTATGTACGAGCCAGTTCCTACCTTCAGATTAATTATTCTCCACATAGTGTCTTATGGATAGCATTTGATATATCGCAGCTCAAATTGCACGATGAAGAAAAAAGTTGTTGTGACAGACAGGTAAGGTCTCCACATTTATTTGATGGTTTCTACATATATACTTTTTTTAAAGGCATGGTTTAGGCGTCGGTTGTCACCATTTAATGAATGTCTTGGTGTTTAAATTGTAACTATTGACTTGTATCTGTCTATATGGTAGGTCTATTAAGGAGATGTATTTTTGTGACTTTTATCAGCTTGTTTAGTATGGATGGAGACTTTGCACCAATGATCCAGCTTTCCAAGCTTCGTAAGAAACATGGTTTTTTGTTGGTAGTCGATGATGTAAGTTTCTGAATACCAATGAAGTTGTTGAAAACTATTGTGTCTATGTCAGAAGTGGCAAGTTTGACCCATTCTTTAATAAACAGGTCGATCTGTGTTATGTTTTTAGTAAAAAAAGGTTACTGTTAATAAAAAAGGGATGGGTCAAACAGGCTGGAAATCATGCCAAGTGTATTTTCAATGCATACAACCTCCTAAATCGCTTTAATAAATAGTTCAGAGTATTCTTGTTAATTTGTAATCATATAGTTTCTGTAATCTTCTATAACAATTTATGTTTTTTATAATAAAGTCTAAGAAGTGGACAACGGGACAACCCGATCTGTCTCAACCCACACTAAAAACCCCCATCCGTTACCCAACTTGCCTATCTTGCCACCTCTAGTTTTATTATATGCTGTACTATTAATCATTAACATACTCGTACCTTGTTGATCTTTTATGGTCTAGTTAAAAATCTTCTAAAGTCGACCTCTAACTCACACTCTGTTGATCCCTAGGCTCATGGGACACTTGTTTGTGGTAAAACGGGTGGGGGTGTACCTGAGGAGTTCAGTTGTGCAAGTGATGTTGATATATGCATAGGCACTCTTAGTAAGGCTGTAGGTTGCCACGGTGGTTTTATCGCTTGCAGGTGCTTATCTCTTTATCTTTTACAAGCATTGATGCATATTAATAGATATGCTATTTTTATTTCATTATTGTAGATTTTCCAATATTACGTGTTTTTAAATTATAGTTTCCTGTATTTTCTTGTGAATACCCCAGCCTTTAAACTCAATATAAAATGTTATTTCCTGTGTGTATAAATTGTTTTGGTATTTTCTTGATTTTGCTACTTACATTTATGTTTGAATGAGTGCCTCTACAGCAAGAGGTGGAAACAACTCATACAATCAAGGGGCCGTGCTTTTATATTTTCAACTTCAACACCTGTACCCATCATTGCTGCCGCACACGGTAATTTCAGCATTTAGTTGAGGGTTTACCATATTTTAACACGATGCATGGATAAACATGGTAGTTTATATATCTTGGCCAAGTACAATCGGTGCTCATATAGTCATATGTTGACGCGTCAACACTTTAGTTACATTAAGTTATAAAGTCCTTGAAACTTGAAAGGCTTCATCATGTTAATTATGCAATTATTTGGTCATTGAACATGTTGAATATGTCTCGTGCTTAGCTAGCCTAATACCACAAACTTGCTACTCCCTCTGTCCAAAATAACCAGTCTACGTGTGTGAGGAGTTTAATGATAATTTTTATTGAACATATACCTTGATTAACTCAAGTTATAGCGAGTCTTTTTGACTAGTTTAGAAAGGGGTTAATTTGCAGCATCAGAACACTATTTGTGCTAAAATAATAAATAGGATATCGACACAAGAAACATGTTACGTGGACTCTTTTTGGGACAGAGTCATTGTGTATGCATGATTTTTCTTTGAGCTCAATTACCCATAAAGACTATTATACTTAGGGCGGTGTATCCTGGGGCTGTGTATATGGTCTTTAGAGGTGGTAAATAGATGAGCTGCCAGGTTGGCTAACTTTTGTGCACGTCGAGTTGGGTTCGGTTGACCGTAAACACTTTTATTTTTCTTCCATTTCCTTGTAAAATAGTTATAAGCAATTTGTGTGTCAATATGATTGCAAAATTTATATTATTTCTAGTCTTAAGTAATACGATTTAGGGCATAATGCATATTGCACTTCCAGTAACTTTCGAACAGTTATACTTGTTCGACCCATTGGACTTGGTTACCTGAATGGACCCATACATAAGTATATTAAGGGTCAAAATTAATGCCTTTATTCCAGATTTCAACTTAAACTTCCTAATGTATGCCAACCATGTTTATGTATGTAGCTGCTGTGGTCGTGGCAAAGAAGGAGACATGGCGTAGAAAGGCTATTTGGAATCGGGTGCAAGACTTCCACACTATGACCGGAATTCCTATCACAAGTCATATTATTTCCCTCATAGTAGGCAGCGAAGAGCAAGCCCTCAAAGCAAGCAGGTCTCTTTCTTTTCTTTTTATTTTTGCGTGTTGATGCATTTACTTTTGTTCTCAAAGTTATTTGTTACTTTCATTTAGCTCCTCGGCTGTTTATAAATGGTTATCATGATACAGGCACATGCTGAAATGTGGCTTTCATATAACTGCAATCAGGCCCCCAACGGTCCCAGCTAATTTATGCAGGTTTGTTGCTTCCATGTTCCCCTGCTTCTTGACATGGTCTTTGAGGGTGGCGAACTTGGTGGGCAGGGCCGTCTCATTGATTTTGATGGCCCTGTGCAAAATTAGAAAATAGGCCCTCAAACACGACAACTTACGCTTACACAAAGAAACGCTTATAAATTATTAGTAAGGCAAATTTTAAAAAAGGCATTATAATAATGGTGGCTAAATAGGATCATATCACATACATATGCGTCTTAACTAATTTCTCAAATGTGAATTTTAAATTCAAACCAGATTTCAACTCTAAAGCTAAATTAAAATGCATTAAAAAATAAGGCATGTAATTAAATGATGAATAATTTGGTGGGTAAAAGAAAAAGTTACTATAAAACACTACTCGCTGCACCTGCTGGTAGCAATTGGGCTGGAATTTAATGGTAACAATTGGGCCGAATGGGATTAGATGGTGACAATTGGGCTAAAATTTGGAGGCCTTATAAAAGATGTGGCCCTGTGCACATGCACTTGCTGCACCTGTTGATCACCGGGCCTGTTGGTGGGTCGGGTAACGAGTTATGGGTCCGAGTTGACTCACATACATTTCTTGTCCCTTTATATAGAATTTTGTAGATAAATATTATATCAAATATGATCACACAAACTAAACTAGTAAATACTATTTTTTTAGTATTACAGTTTAAAAGGTAATACTTGGGGCGCTTTCTACCCGTCCCATTTTTCGTTCACAACCGGCCTTTTTGTGTCTCCTGCTTACGTCGCTTCGTGTGTATACCAATTTCAAGATCGTTTTTCGAACTTGCAGGCTGCGAATCACACTTAGTGCAGCACATACTAGAAGTGATATAAGGAAACTCACATTTGCATTATCCCAATGCATAAGTTTAAGAGAGAGCGGATATTTCTACACAAATGGCACTGCAAAACTCTAGCATGATTGAAGATTTCTCCCTTGCTAATTGAATTCGTGAGGAAATTGGAAAACAGTATGAATCCCAACCAATATAACAATTGATACTGCCTGATAATTGACAACCTTTGCAAAGTGCTTTTGACATCTGACCAACAAACCATGCAAGCTACACAATATATGTGATGAATTTTTTACCTGTCTTTATTATCTTATTTTTGTGTCAACTGTCATGAGTTATTCTTATTTTTTTCTTTTATATTTTTGATTATCAAAACTTGGTGGGTGGTGGTTTACCGGCGGTGTTAATATTTGATGATCAACTTGGTGGTTTGAGGCATCAATAGTCTTGGTTGCTGATGGTGTCAAGAAGGCTGATGAATGGGGTGTCGTGTTGCTACCTTTTGTGGCCAAAGGTCTCGTGTGTCATGCATGTGCGGTCCATATTTCAGTATGCCAATATTGTTATCAAGGGCCTCCCTAGTGCATTGTTTCAAGATTTTCGCTACGGTTTGAACATTCGAAGGTTCCGCTCAAACTGCGAGGGTGTATTAGCCGTATCTTTTTAGATGATAGGCCCGGTTACGTTGTTTTGGATTAGCCCAATATGTTTAGCTTATTTATCAAGCCATGATGTACACTATATATGTATGTAGCATAATACTAAAGTTATCATTAAGGAGTTATATATCAATTCTAATGTTATGTTCAATGTACTGTCTTAAAAAGCAAGAACATCCCGTTAAACAATATAGTAGCACAAGGAGTTTATAGTACAACAAATTAAACCACATACATAAGAACACTAAACAAACTTATTATCACACAAACATGTATAAAATGAACCATTACAGAATTATCTATATAATACTCTAGTTAAACAACATTATGCCAATTGATTTTAGTTATCAGGTATCAACACGATGGAACCTGTGGTTTTCTGATTCTCCATGTCTGTATGGGCTTGTGCCGCTTGTGACAAAGGGTACTTGTGATTTACACGAACATTAACAATACCCTTTTCGATAGTAGAGAACTCTTCTGAAGCCGCAAGTAGTTCTTGTGTTTCTGTGTAAATTTCAAAAGCTGGAGCTGTGAAGAACAACGATTTTTTTGTAATTTGAAAATAATCTAGAGGGTCTGGTTTCCCTGGTGGCATCCCAAACGTAACAAGATATCCACGAGGTTTTACACACTCAATTGATCCCTTTAAAAAGAAAATTATCATCATTCGTTTATAACCTTTTAGCTAATAAGGTATTAGAGTATAAGAATAAGGTATGAAGTATTACCAAGAACGTATCTTTCCCGATAGATTCATATGCCACATCGACCCCTTTTCCTGAAGTGATCTCCTTAACACGATCAACAAGGCTTTCTTCTTTGTAGATGATGACATGGTGGCATCCATCTTCCTTTGCTTGAACTGCCTTTGCTTTCGTTGAAACAATCCCAATAACAGTAGCTCCAAGCGCATTTGCCCATTGACACACCAACGATCCAACTCCACCTGCGGCTGCATGGTAAAGGATTGTATGCCCAGGTTCAGTCTGTTTACAAAATTAACCACCTAGTCACACAGGATGTCGCATTCTAGTGAGGTGGCAATGTCGACCACATACATAGCTACGCCGTGCTGTTATGATTTTTTTTTATTTGTATTTTTATAATCTCAAACTGCTTCCATTTTTTGTCATTTGTATTTTTTCCCCATTCTTTTGGTTCATGTTTAGGAGACCCGGCTAGTTTCCACATCTACTAAAAATCAGTTTTTAACCTATTAAAGCGTTGTGATCCATTGATTCCCATCTAAAAGATTACTCGCGATTACCTTAAAGCAGCGACGAACTAAAACCTCATCTGTCAATCCCTTGAAAATCACAGCAGCTGCTACAATAGGATCAATAGAAGCAGGAAGTATTTGTTCTTCAGCGTATGCAGACACCGGGAAGCCAGCATAAGCCACGATATCTCCAATTTTGCAGCTAGTGATTCCAGGACCAACTGCTATTACAACACTAGCTGCCTCCATACCTTCATTTTGATTGTCAACCATAAGTCATCTTTTAAACTTCTTTGGTCATGACCGCTTACATGTTGGCCACACCATAGTCATAGACTCCTACTTACCACTTTTAGTAAGTGATTATCAAAATAAGAATTTAGAGAAAAAAACAAGCTGGTACTCGTTTCTAAAAACACCTTTTACACAGATTCAAAATCGATCTGTTTTGCAAACATAATATCTATCCCAAATAACCCTCTTAATAAGGCTATAGTAGCTAATGTTAGCCTCATAAGGCTAACATTACCGTGATAAAATCTAATGCTTTATTCAACAAAAACGTTACGCTGCTTCATATCTCTACATAGATTTGATCTTACATATCATATGATGACATGAAAATGTAACCAACTTGCCAATTTTTGCTTTGTGGTTTGTTGTGTAGTCATCTTTATTTTTTCCTATTGTATACATCATGCATACTCTTGAATTCCGTCTATTGTATAATTCAGTCTATTGTATTTATTTTGTGACAATTTTACCATAAAGGCAAAATGTTCATAAGATAATCAAAATTACGATGTATAAAATAGGAAAAAATAGCTGATTTAGTTAATATTTTTTGATTTATGGTTATCTTGCTATGTGTTATTAAATGATTTAATTACATTTGGCAAGAAAATGATAAGTAAGATTGAAAACTAATTAGCTTTTTTTTGGAAAAATAAGCACAATTTACCGGGGAAATCCTTTAAAAAAAAAAGAAAAAAATAAAGATGGCTATAGCAATAAAGCAAAAAAATGACAATCCAGTTACATTTGTCAGTGACAATTTGGACCAAAAAAAAAATAAAATCCGTTTTATTTATTTTTTATTATCTGCCTAGACAAAATTTCCCATGTACGATAAAATACATAGTCAATATTAGAACATTCGAGGAGGCAAGCCGGGAGGGATCTAAATCCGTTTGTATAAAGAAGAATTGGACCAACACCCAGGGGGTGTATGAAGCGGCGGAGAAACAAAATCGACTAAACTTTACGGGTATATAATATCTTAAATAGTTTAACCCGCCAATGCTATGTTTTTTCAACTATGATTTCTCCAGTTCGACGTATGTCGACATCTTCTAATTTCATCACCTGTATACATGACATAAATAAACATTACAACGTAAGATTCATGCATTAATAAGTATTTTAAAATCCATAATAACTAACGTTCTTTTTAAAGTATTTTTTTTTGGAACGAGCAAGTAGATACAAATACTATCGTTAGTGAGTCAGAGACTCGACGCATCTGAGTGGGCTGAGCCCAACACAGATTCTCACCTAGAAGGAATGTTGGAATTATACACATTCTAATCTGTTTTTCCTATTCTATATGTTGTTTTGTGTTGTTGTTTGTTTGTTTCAGTCTCAGGGGACTGGGAATTGCCAATTTTGGTGAAAGTATATTAGTGGGCTGTGAGAGAATGGTCCAGGTTTTGAAGATTGGGGGGGACTAAGCCATTATGGTTTCAATCATCGATTTGGGTATAGTACCTCCAAACTCTTTTCAGAGTTAAGGGTAGCAAGTGTGTTATCTGTTGGTGCCGTTTGGTGGCGATTAAAAAAACACTCTCTTAGTTTCATTTTGATTGAATCGTTTGATTCCTTGGTTGTATCCTTTGTAAGACTATTATCAAATGTTAGAAATAGTATCCATCCACACCTACCTGCGTTTAGCAGTGGTGGATTGTTGTTTGTGATTCTCTTAATCTGATCTTGTTTGGTTCAGATTATTAATAAAAGGTTTGTTTCTATTAAATCATGTTTTTCTTCAAGGAAAACTCAGTGTGGCTCGACGCTAGACCACATGATAACAACCACACCGCTCTCCCCCAAAGCTCACTTAAGGAGACCACAGGTGTCCGACCGATCTAAGCCCAGTTGGTTAGACAACACGTCTTTTATAGTAGAGAAACTGTTTGGTACATATAAAACATGATTACCTCAGGGCCACCATATTCATGAATCCTAATTGCTTTAACCATGATGAAAGTCTGTAGATTAAACTGAGTATGTATGATTTTAAGAATAAAGTGTCTGAGGAATGTGCATTGTGATTTTATGGGAGTTAGTTGGACTAAACACCCATGGTCAAAAATTGAGTGGACGTTATTTGACAGAAAAAGTAAAGTAGGTGAACCCTTAATTTCATACCATTCAAAGTAAGAGCAGAAAGTCCGGTGTGAATTATAAAATGTCTTATCTTAATATTATAAAAGAATGAGTTTTGGGTTATTCAATGAGGGGTCTTTATGATGCCATATTTAATATTCGACTTCAATATTACACCCTTTCAGTTTTGCCTACGAACAGAAGACTATACCAAGCCTTCGTTTCAGTTACACAAATCAATGAATGCAATCATCAATGGAGTCCCCAGGCTTCAAAAAAGGGGAGTATTTAGATTACTCCTATCGTCTTCTTAAACAACCCAGTTATTATAAGAAAACCAAAGGGCAAGATTTAATGTCTACTCTTTATCATGAATGAATCGACAACAACAACAATCTTCATCATCATCGTTTTCTTCTCTTCAGGTATTTTTTATTATTATTTATTATTTAGATAATGGATTAGGTTTTATTTTTGAGTATTGAGCTTCATTGATTTGTGTAATAGTAATATTTTTTTAAATGTTGTTGGAATTGATTTCTGTTACATCAATTTGAACTAAGCGGCAGGTGAGTCTGATGTGTTATCCAGGGATCGAATTATAGATACACAAAGCATCAAGTATGGACACTCAAAGAACAAACCTCATCTAGTTGAGTCGTGTAGGAAGCCCCACAAGACCACAATCACAACCCAACATCGGCGTATGCCTCGCTACTCGACTGCGCACTACACTAAGATTACCAGTCCGACATCAAACCCCCATTGACTGCTCCCACCAAAGCGACCGCACCACACAGATCATGCCTAAAGGGAGGAGATGTGGGGGTCAAACACCACTGTGATTACAGAAATCTAACCTATATATACAAATTGAAACGGTGCCTTCATGAACAGACACACCGATTCTCTAAAAGTAAACAACATGACCTAATATAACCGTAATACAATAAACTGTCATATTTTTCCAAATGGGTTTGTTGGCCTGCGGCCCAAACCAGTAAAACTTGCAGGTGTGTTGATTTTCAGCCCAACACAGGAATAACAAGGCTGTTATTCTTTAACAAAGATTAATGGATTAAAATCTTCCAACATATTCCCCCCAATCTATTAATCTTTGATTCTCCAATCTTCTTGTTCCTTGATGCCTTCTGATTCATACCTTCTTTAATCTTGATGTCTTCTATGTCTTCTAAATACTTATTTCTATTCTTGCTGGTACTTCCCAAATTTGGTGCACTGCTTTCACCAAATCCAATTGTGAATGTGAGGGCAAGTATAAACCCCCTTGCCTATTTCCAAACTCACTTCAGTATATCAAGATTTGATCTTTTGATCTTGATACACGAAGAACAACAACAGACAAGTGTGTCGTAACTTTCAAAGAGGTGCTTGTAGTTTTGGTGAAAGGTGTCGTTATTTGCACGTGGATTCGAATGGGAATCGTCAAAGTGGGAACAAAACCACCCGAGGCTCGCCTCAGTAATGGAGTAACATGGGGTCTAGGAATGTTCTTTGAGCCCTAACACTCGTATGGTGTATGCACCGTGTTGCGCAGGTCTGATGTGTTTCCAGGATCGAATATGATCAAACAAGCATCATGTATGTATCAATCAAGAATCATGATAGGAAACAAGAGAGATTGGGGTTTGATCCCTTTATAAACTGATATGTATAAAACTGAAGGGATGATTGTGATTACAGAAATCTAACCTATATATACAAATTGAAACGGTGCCTTCATGAACAGACACACCGATTCTCTAAAAGTAAACAACATGACCTAATATAACCGTAATACAATAAACTGTCATATTTTTCCTAATGGGTTTGTTGGCCTGCGGCCCAAACCAGTAAAACTTGTAGGTGTGTTGATTTTCAGCCCAATACAGGAATAACAAGGCTGTTATTCTTTAACAAAGATTAATGGATTAAAATCTTCCAACATATTCCCCCTAATCTATTAATCTTTAATTCTCCAATCTTCTTGTTCCTTGATGCCTTCTGATTCATACCTTCTTTAATCTTGATGTCTTCTATGTCTTCTAACTTATTCTTTCTTGCTGGTTACTTCCAAATTTGGTGCACTACTTTCACCAAAATCCCATTAATGAATTGTAGGGCAAGTATACCCCTTGCCTACTTCTAAACTCCTTGCAGGTATATCAAGATTTGATCTTTGATCTTGATTAGGCACCCTTGCTGTTTGTAGTAACTTGTGAATATGTCCAGATAGTTGATGTAACATCTCTTTCTCCATTGAATCTGCTACTTTTCTTCTTCAATTTGCATCTATGGTTGCGTCTTCTTTAAAAGAGAAAACGCAGGTTTGATTCTTGAATGATGGATGAACATGAATCGTTGTGTTGTTTGATCCCTCGTGGCTCTGATACCACTTGTTGCGTAGGTCTGATGTGTTTCCAGGATCGAATATGATCAAACAAGCATCATGTATGTATCAATCAAGAATCATGATAGGAAACAAGAGAGATTGGGGTTTGATCCCTTTATAAACTGATATGTATATAACTGAAGGGATGATTGTGATTATAGAAATCTAACCTATATATACAAATTAAAATGGTGCCTTCATGAACAGACACATCGATTCTCTAAAAGTAAACAACATGACCTAATATAACCGTAATACAATAAACTGTCATATTTTTCCTAATGGGTTTGTTGGCCTGCGGCCCAAACCAGTAAAACTTGCAGGTGTGTTGATTTTTAGCCCAACACAGGAATAACAAGGCTGCTACTCTTTAACAAAGATTAATAGATTAAAATCTTCCAACATAGAATGTTGGGTTAATCCCAATCTGCTGGAAATAAAGTTAGTTATAAAGTTAGTTAATAAGGCAGTTATATGTGAAGGGACGCATATGTTGGTTCGTTTGAATCAACACAACCCTTCATCTCATGTCTTTTCATTTTGTATAAATAGGAAGACATGTAAACAATCAAGACATGATGACAGATTAATGAAAACAACGTTTATTTCATTTTTGGTATATCGTGACTAAGTTTAGATCATAAGATCCATGTGTTAGGGCCAACAATTGGTATCAGAGCAGGTTTGGTTAAAACCAAAATCATCATATACCAGATTTTTTTGTTAAGTAACATCTTCTATCCTCTCCCATTGAATCTGCTACTTTTTTCTTCTTCAATTAGCATGCTATGTTGCTCCTTCTTTAAAAAAAGAGAAAACGCAAGTTTGATTCTTGAATGATGAATGACACATAATCGTTGTGGTAGTTATTGATTCCCTCTGGCTCTGATACCTAGTTATTCGCAGGACTGATGTGTTTCCAAGGGTGCGTAATATGAACAAACAAAGCATCATGTTATTATCAAACAAAATCATGAATAGGAAAACAATAAGATTGGGGTTTGATCCCTTTAAAAAACTGATAGAATAAAACTAAGGGATGCTGTGAATACAGAAGAACAAACCTATAAGAATCAAATTGAAAACGTGCCTTCAAGACAGACACGACGATTCTCTAAAAGTAAACAACATGACCTAATATAACCGTAATACAATAAACTGTCATATTTTTCCTAATGGGATTTGTTTGGCCTGCGGCCCAAACCAGGAAAACATGCAGGTGTGTTTGATTTTTATCCCAACACAAGAATAACAATGGCTGTTTATACTTTTAACAAAGATTAATGATTAAAATCATCCAACAAAACCTACTTTTTTTGATTTGATGTTTATGTTGTTTTTATCAGTCAATAACAGTTTCACAGGTTTTGATTATTGGCTTACAGCTCGGAACGAATTTCCCCTGTCCTGCACCACTGTTGTCCGCATCCCGAACCGCCATCATGCAACAACCGTAGGTAATACTATTATTTCAAACTTTTAATTAAATGTTAGTTAGAGTAGCTAATAGTATTTAGTTTTTAGTTACTGATATCGGTACAAACTTAAAAAATAAAAAGAAGCTTTACAGTTTGTGTTCGAATCCACCCAAGCTGGCACGTGTTGATCACACAGCTTACATATTCTGAACTAATGTACATGTTATAGTTTAAATAAATTTGGTTTGGTTAGTTTATGAATCACTCAATTAAAAGCATACAATAGTTACTGCCAAAATATAACAAACATACTATATATGTCAGGGTGCGTGTTCAAAAGGTGAATTCAGTGATTTGGTTGCGTATGTTGGTTCAGTCGGTGTGTTCATGGGGTGGGACACAATGAGTGCATTCATGGGGGTCGTGCCACTTTGTAAAGGTTTGAATTTCAGTATATTCAAGTACTAACGTCTAATGTATTTTATCTCGGTGTGTATTATAGTCTGACCTTATACAGGATCCTCGGGATTGCTTTGATTGTCAATAAGTTAATGCAGCGGATCAACAAGGAAACAGATTGTCATTCTCATATGAATAATGATGGCAGGTAAATGCTCCTTCCAATGTCTTCTATTTACGTGGTCGAAAACTTATAGTACTTTTGGGGTGTTCGGCTATGCTTATTTGAAGTGCTTGACGTATGCTAAAAGAAACCACATACATACTTAGACCACATACTTATCAAGAACGAATAACGTAGCAAAGATATGACATTCAGTGTTTGCCCTTAAAAAGGGTACATGGAGTATTTGCTATTTGTAGCTTGCATTTGACATGAACAACCAAACACCCTCGAAAATAGCCATCCAAACACCACTTGACAACATCTATCCAAACACCCCTTAACAGCAACAACCAAACACCCCGTAACAGAAGCCATCCAAACACCTTTTACAAAAGCGTACTAAACAGTCCTGTAAGCTTATTTGATGCATTTTGGACCAGAAAATACTAAATAGGAAACACTCCCCTAATCAAACTTTAGACGTTTGATTGCACGAAGGCACCTGATAGATAAATGTTAGACTTTTTGTTAGTTTATTAGACTTAGATTCTGATTTAATTGGCCCAGAAATTTAAGAACTAATTTTTAGAACCAATGTATATATCATATTTTGCCAAAGGACTTTAACTTATATGCAAATTGTTTTAGAAATTTATATATGATATAAATTTATATGCAAAATATGATATATATACAAATTGATATATACAATTTTCAAATTTATATGTATATATCAATTTGCATACAAGATAAAGAACCTTTCGTCTGCATCGTCCTCTATAATGTATGCTTTCTTGGATTGGAATTTCTTCTTTATTGTGCTCTTTCTTACAGCTTTTAGTGCGTAATAAGTTTTTGGTTGTGTGTTTACAGGTGAATGCATTCCCTATAACAATCATGTTTGGAATGTGCTCCATATTCCTTTTTGTGGCTTCGATGCTGCAAAGACGATTAATGGTCATAACAGACAAGTCAAGTAAGTAGTTAACTCTCTTATCTTTACCCCACCTTACTTATATATGATTAAGGCTTATGCACGCCAAGATACAACAGTTTTGACAGTCAGTTATCGTGTTTAAAGATGTTTTCCGTAATTCTCTCCCAATTGGTAAGTAGTTAACTCTCTGTCTACCGTAATTCTCACCCTATTGGTAAGTTTATTTGCTTAATAATAATAAAGGAGCGATTTATGTAATCGGCAAATATGGAACTGATACCATTAATCTACTACTAATATTATGTCTATCGCTCTCTTTACAGTATTAGAACTCGCGAAAACCCCAACTACTCACTGCTATCTTAATCCAGAAATTCCAAAGACCTACCAAATACTGAATACGTAAGCTACAAGTCTATTGCTTTGAACATGTTATAGCAGCAGTTATGCCCATTTGCATCACACAAACAACATTGCGGATACAAAGAAAACCCTGATACGAAACCAGTTCTCGATATCCAAAGGCAATGGCATCAGGACCCTGAACTGGAAAAATCAGAAACCGCGTACGGTTATGTGATTTGCTCGAAGTTGACCCAGAAAATTATCAGGTAACTAAGTAAACCTTTTTGAATATTATACTTACAAAAACACATAACTCACTTAAAACTATATAATATAGCGCGTCAAGTTTACAAGTGTAGCAACTATACTGAACATCAACACACTAAAGCCATAGTACTACCAGAGGTGTTCGACTTGCGAACGATAAGTCATCGACGAACTCCCCATACCAAAATGCAAAAACCCATGGGCCTCAAGAGACTCCCGACTACAGGTAACACTGCATTATAAACACCAATTTTATATAATTTATCCGTTAACAATTGTGCCTCCTTACTATAACCACATCTGTTGTTCCAAACCGTTTATTCAAAATGAAAGCGAAACTATCTTCTTCACCTGTTTTGTCCCACAAGTCAACTGCTGATATGGGATCCTAGAATTATGAACAATGATTAATATATGCATAATTATAAACCCTCATATAATTTTATATAAGAAAGTAGTTAATTTTTTATTTATTATGTATCATTACTGTAGGATGAAACATACACTCAAGAATGTTACAGCGACAACAACCTTTAGTGATTCAAGGTCCAGGAACTGGCAACAATACTACAACAGCAGGTGTTCAAGGCATGTCAAAAAAATTGTGATGTCCACCTTCGTTAGGTCACTACAAGAGCCTAATTCAGTGACTTACTTTAGGGGTAAATACAAAAATGAAATAACTATGCAAGTGTCAGTAATCATAATTAGTAAGTTGACGATGCTATCCTCTTTGTTCACTGAACATTAAAATTTTCCATATATGTTTGGTATTTGCTGCAATGATATAGATATTTAAACTTTATTAACATCGACTGACTTTCAATTCAAGTAGCTGCATTGGATGGATTACTTGCGACCATTTGTGGGGGTATCTTTTGTAGCAAGTGTTCAAAAGGGAGGACCTTCGAGCTCGGAAAGAAGTTGAGAAAAAAAGAAGGTATGTTTAAAGTAACTTTTGTATATTTAGGTAACTTTTGCTAGGAACACTATAATAAAAAACATGCAGACTTAATTGGTTATACCTTGACAGTTTTGTTGTAGCCATTAGACAATATGGTATGTATTCAACTTGGATCTATTTATTTTGTAGTAGGCATTATGGGAATAGATTTCCACCTTACAGGTTTCATACCCTACCAATATCGTATAGATGTGCAAATGACCCTATGTATTGGATATTACAATTAGCAGAAACGTTGAATAATTTTTGGCTTTGTTGGGCAATTGCAGGATATAAAAAAACTTTGTTGATAATATTTGTTGAAGTAACTTATTTTCAGTTCATTAATATGGTTGTTTGTAGCACCTATAATAGATTAGCATAACCATAGAAATTGGGTGCCATGTTTTGCAGGTGTGGTGAAAGACAAACGGGTGTTCAAAGTTAAAGCATTTTATAAAAATTATGTGCATTAGGTGTTTGATACGGTGCTCAAATGAAGAAAGTAGCTTACAACCCTTGTATAACTCAAGTTTTGCCCACAGACTAAGCCCGGTGCAACGCACGGGTGTCGACAAGCCTCGTAATTAAAAATCATCACTTCCTATAACGTCTTAAATAAATGATAAATAAATATGTATGTAAGTCCACCGGATGATTAAATAAACAAACAATCAATATATTAAAAATAAAATTAATAGATAGAAGAAAAACTCGAAAGTGAACCTAAACTTTGAAAAATAAAACAGCTAATGTAAGAATTGAAGCGTTAGGCGTGCGTATTTGTTTGTAATTGGCTAATAAGAATAACCTTAGAAGACTAGTAGTCAAAAAATTTGTACAAGGCCAAGAGCCCTCGACTTGATTTGGGCCTTATATAAAATAACAATAAAGTGGCCAGTGGGTACGGATTTTGGAGACGGGTATGGATACGGGTAAACGGGCGGATATTACCAGAACCCGTAACCAAAACCGTACCCGGGAAAAAAAAATATTTATACCCGAACCGGTATCCAAACCCGCCCCTGAACCCGACCCAACCAGTTCGGGTTTCGGTTTTCCCCGTCAGTTTCGGGTGCTTTTGCCATCCCTAGGTCCAGTCGAAAAAATGGGTCAAGTTAAACCGGGTTTTATATTTTCGACACCCAGTTAGACCCGCTGAGTTTAAAGTGACCCGAGTCAACCCGATTCTCGAGACCCGGCCGGGTTTTGGTTTTTTTCGTATTTTTTACAAATAAATCAAATTAATTATATATATTTGCGACGTAAATTTATTTGTACATGTTATATTTGTTAGTAAATAAGTTTTAGTCTCAATATATGAAATATTTGTGATTGATATATATATACTTTTTTATATCATTGCAAATATTTTTTATTTTTTGTTGTGGAAGACCGGGTTGATCCAGTGATCGAACCGGTAACCCGATGACCCGGTGACTTGACCGAGTTGATTAAAGACCCTGTTTTCAAAACATTAGTTATAGTAGTATCTTTGCAACTTGCATTTTGCATTATGGTCAACCAAAAGATTTATCTTGAGACATATTGTTTAGAGTTAATCTTAAATGGTATTTGTGGTTTGTCGGATATTACGGATTTAGTCCATGAATTTTTTTTCGGATCTTCTTTCTATGGTTATGACCCGTTATGGGTTTGGTTCGTTAACCACAAATTCTTTTAGTTGATCGGTATTTGATGAGGTAAACGGAAAAAAATACCCATACCCTTATTATTATAATTATTATTATTTTTATTTTTTTATTATTGTCATCACTTTATTAGAAATTCATAGGATTTACAATAAATTAAAGGGCAGCCGAGATACTATTTGGGTCCCCACTATAGCAGCACGTGCCCCAATATTATTATTATTATTATTATTTTATTATTATAATTATAATTATTATTTAAAAGAAATAGGATAATTACAAAAAGTTAGAGGGAAGCCGAGATACTATCTGGGCCAATATTATTATTATTATTATCAACATTTTTATTAAAAATTCACGGTATTTAAAAAATAGTTGGAAACTAAGACATTATCCGGGCTCTCACTCCTCTCGCTATAACAAAGCTGATCGTATTAAAAATCTGAACAACAACACGCGCCTCAATATCTTGAGTCACAGGGAACTTTCGGATCCACTTTACTGTAATGTCACCGCATCTTTCTCAAGTTCCCCAAAAAAAATTAATAAAAAAAAGAAAAAAATTGTATTTAATATTCGCGCATTTAACCTTATACTTTACGCGTTTACGTTATGCGGCATCAAATAAAAACTTAAAGCATGTTATCGTCCATGTGAATTAGTACATGTCTTCCATGGTACGTGTTTTTTTCTTTTTGAAACTATAAGATTACATATGCTATTTTTGATCTCATTTATCAATAATAAAGATGATAAAACACAGACATCTATTTTCATCTTCAACTTATTCAAACTCGTTCTAAAATCAAGAAACATAATTAAACAATATCTCTTCTTCATTTTCTTTAACCTCATAAAAAATTATATTCAAACTTTTCAATTCAATACCTATCTATAACTACTAATTACCCTTTCGTATAAACACCCTTAACTTTCAACCCAAATTTATTGACCATGACCATTAAACTCTGGCCACATCCCACCAAACACGTACATTTCTTGTCTTCATCCAAAAACCAAACTCACACACTATATGATCTGAAA
>BQNB010101891.1:0-24373 GCA_026074375.1 Tanacetum coccineum
CCCAAACACCCCTTTAATTTCTAAAAGTGATTTTAAAAACCCTATAAAAACTAAATTTGACTGAAATTTTAAAAAGACTAATACTACTTATGCAATTTAAGACAAATAAAAAGATAAAAAGTTAAACAAATAAGCACTTAAGATGGATAATAAGCTAGGATAGAATAAGCTAATTTTAGACAGTTTTTTAAGCAAATTGCATACAATGAAATGAAAAGTAACCTGAAAACAAACTTAAGCATTAATGAACACAAATAAGCATACAAGACATAAATAAGCTAAAAAATAAGCTAATAAGCAATTGTTACAGTAACTTTTAAGCAGAATTTAAAAGTAATGTACCTTTAACCCTTGCTCAAAACAGGGTTTTTGAAACCTATTAAGCTCTAAAATCCTACCCAAAGCTTATAAATAAGCTAAAACTAAGCAATAACCAATGGGCCATCCCAAATTGCCCATTCATCCATAGCTTTAATCCAACAGTAACCTTGCCTTTCCTTGTGAATTTTTCTTAAATTTGTATAATGGTTAAAAAACAGGTTATAGAAAATGCTTGAATGAAAGCTTAAAGGTTTTTGCCTTTTCTTTTGAATTTTTCTTAAGGTTTTCAAAAACAGGATGTAAAAATGTGCTTAAATGAAAGCTTAAAAGTTTTAAAGAGATAATTGAAATTTAGAACACAAATGTAGACTAAAACTGAATTTTCATTAAAAATTGAAGTACAAGTACATAAAAGACTTTAAACTGAAAACTAAAACTTTAAACACTAAAAACTACTTAAAAACTACTTAAAACTACCTCCTTTGCCACAATGGGCTTACAATGCTTATATAGAAAAAAAAACGACTAGGGTTCCTTCTTGGAATCTTTGTCTTCTTGCTGTTGTGCTTTCTTGTAGACACAAAAATGAGGTGTGTTTGTTGTGTGAGTGAAACCCAAACTCTTATCTAAACCCTTGATATCAACTTGTGCTTCTTTAGAAACAATCACAGCCTTCGATTTGTCTAGGGTTTGGTGAGGATTGCCAGCTTGGCAATTTGTAGCTGGGAAAGCTTAGTGGAGGAGGGGGGAAGTGATTATCCATGGTGTTGAAGGGATGCAGGGTAAAAGAGGGGGGGTGTTAGCCCGTGAGTTGGTTGGGGTTTGAAAAGGGCGGGAAAAGGTTTTATAAGAGGACAGGGCACGGGTTTGGGTTTTGGGCAAAAAGGACCCCTCAACTTATATAAGTTGATTACATGAAAGGTCCTTGTGGTGGTGTAAGTTTTAGGAAATTGGCAGAAATGCCCCCTCAGGTTATATATGATCATTACACCACAAGTCCTTGTTAGTTATAACTTTGGAAAGGTGGCAGACTTGGCCCTTGGGGTATCTCTTTGGGCATTTGGCAGTTTTGCCCCTTCTCTTTATTTTCTTCTTTTTCTTCTTTTTAAATAAGTTTAGGATTTGGCAATTTAAGTCCCTAAACTTATTTTTCTTCACTTGTTGACTTCTGGATTTGTCGGGGTTGACTTGGGTTGACTTTTTGACACTTGGGCTTGGACTTGACTGTGTCTTTTCCACGCTTTTCCATTCCGTGTCCGGCTTTGTCGTTTTTGGCTTCGTTTTTCGTCCTTTTCTTAGATATCCGTTCCTGCACAACACAATTAGCAAAACAAGCATATATTTGGCATTTTAAGTCCGTTTTTGGTTATTTTAGCTCGTTTTTAAAGGTAAAAGGTATGTGTAATTAAACACATACCAAAATCCCCCATACTAAGGTATTGCCGTGTCCTCACGCAATGTTATGAAGTAAACATTGTTGAGTACCCTTAGAAATATTGGATACCGTAGAGAATCTACTAAAAACGGTTGAAGCGAAGCAGCCGGATTCCATTATCAAGTTCGAGGAACACCAAGAGAGGTCCTGAATTTATACTGGGTACGTGAAGACCAAATTCAAGGAAGAAATAACCCACAACTGTTTACCAGACCGCACCGGCGTCAATGCTAGCAACGTAAGCCTTAAGGACAATGTTCGTTTAAAACGGGGAATTCTATAACACCCTAATGTTTTCAAAAGTTCATTGACTACGTCGATAATCCACACTGTACCTTTTGGTATTGTTACGCGTTTGCTTAAATCGAAAATGAAGCCAAAATCGCGTAAGCTAAAATATAGCGTTCAATGTAAACGGGCATCAAACGATTAAATGTTTACATCGATCAAGTATTAAATAATTATTTTGAGAATAATTATGATCCTTGTTGCATTTTAATATTTTTGATCATATACTAAGAGGTGTATATGTTTCTGCGATAAATTAAGTTTAGGCATACCCTAACCACAGAAATCATTCTACGCTTCAAACAAATGCCCATTTTTAAATTCCAATGAGCAAAGATTATAAAACTTTAACCACAATTATATAATGGGACGCCCCATATTTATAGAAATTACAATCCAAGACTTATTCATTTTACAAGTATACTTTATATGCTAGCTACACCTTTTCTTTTCTTTTTCTACAAAGTGATACTTTCTTTTACTACAATATTGCAAGTAATACTTGTAGTTTTACCAAGACATTTAATAACCAACACATTTCCATAATTTTAGGGGATGATCTCTACTTTTTCATGGCAAGAAAACATCAGCATTTAAGAACTAATGGTGTACATATGATAGTTAGTATGACCTAGCTAGTTGCATAGTGAATTTGACCATCAAATCCCCTATTACCCTCAACCAATGCCGCCGCCCCCCTGGACCATTGACCACTTGGTCTTGGTTAGTTACTATCTATATTATATATATAAACTGCAACCCAATTTCCTGAATTAAACACACATGTAGTTTCCTAGCTAAAAATCAAAATGGGTCTTCCCTTTTTCTTTATCAAGGCCACGGCTCAACCCCCCCCCCGACCCCTCTTTAAAAATCCATACAAAATGTATACAACCCAATCACACATCTATACGATCCATCCTAAGATATTCCTAAGTGTTTCCAAATCATTTGGATTACCTTTTTCCAAGTATTAATCAAGAAAAGTAAGCTTAGGGTTTTATCTTGGAAACAAGGTTTTCATTTGCAGCATGATTTTAAAGTCTAAACAAGGGTTGAAGTGGGGCCGGCGCGAGAAGTTTGTCATCACCCTACATCATCTCATTAAATGTTATCTTAAACTCTTAACATTTCATTTATCTATATTTGTTTTTTATATGCATATGAAGTGTATATATAGAAAAAATAACCATATAAGACTTCTTAACATGTAAACAAGGAGTTTTTACTTAAAATAATGGATTTGGTCACTTTTATAGAATCTTATGATGTTAAAGGTTCATGTTAAAAATATGGTAATGAGAAAGTGTTGTAACATGTTGTTTGTGGTGTTAAAATGACTATGTACTAATTAGTGTTTTAAAAGATCACTTAAATGTTATGTTATAAAAAATTTGTATATGGGAACATAATGACTTGAACAAATTTACCAAAATAAGAACTAAGATCATATAATATGTAAGATATAATTATAATAAGAATAAGGGAAAGTACTTGTGATAAATAACAAGTTGAAAAGTATAAAAAAAACTAAGTAAACATAGGAATCAATAAAAACATCCAATCTTTCTGTTTAAACTCGAACTACAACCTGTCCATTTTACATTTTTATAAAATAGTACGACTCATGACGATTCCAAAAGGTAAAGAAACTTGTCAAACGGATAAATAACGAAAAAAGTTGACGATAAAAACCGAGTTAATACGTAATTAAAAAGGGTTAATAAAATAGACTTTATAAAAACCTAACAAAACAGTAAGTTGGGATAGTTTTTTAAACCACCATAAAACTTAATTTTCAGGATTCTAAACATATAAGATCATGATTTTTTCAATTATAACGATAAGTAATGAATTTCGCGGTTTTCGAAAATAAAAGTTTATAAAATGGTTATTATAAACTATAACAGTAAAAACACTATTCATGGACAGAAAGTTAATATTATGTAAACCTTAATAAATTGATAGGATTTTCATAACGAGAACGTGCTCGAAAGAATCACTAAAAACAGAGCTATAACGAATAAAATACGACGTTTACGGGTTTTACGATAACTAAAACTATAAAAATAAATTTATAACTGATGTGAACAGTAAAAATTACTGTTCACCAGAGGGTCAAAAATAGGAAAATATCAAATTATGGATAACTCTCTCCCTAATTACAAAACGTGGCAAAAGAAAGTCAAAATCCGGGCTTAAAACGCAAAAGTTATGCTAATTTACTACAAACGGTAATTCTAAATGTTTACCTTATTAAACCACATTTTTACCAAAACAATTAGATGTTATTAATACTGTATCGAATTATATGTATTTATCAAAGTACTTGTGGTGGATATTCTAGAAGTTTCATAATGAGGCCTCTATCTTCGGAGTGGCGTATCGACGATCTTGCTGGATTTTAACGATTTACAGTGTCCTAGCTCCTATACGTTCACGTACATGACCTCATTAATTAAGATAGCCCGAACAATAGTTATGCTGTAACTAACATAGAACAGTATATGAGGTTAGATAATCAAAGTGATTAGTGCTTATTACGACCTATGTTAATTTAGGTTGCATTCGATCATTTGCGTGACGCATTATCTGTGATATTTGGATTATCCTGAACTCCAAGGTGAGTTCAAAAGCCCCACATTTTACGAATTTTCCCCAATGATTTATAACTATGGGGTGGAAACATACTTTGTATCTAAATTGGTGCAAGTGTTATCTATTAATAATGATATACATTTTTGCCTAATAGCGTTAAAACCCAAGAGTTGAAGCCCATTATCATGAACTATCAATTGCATAGATGTAGTTGTTAATTACTTTTATGTGAGCGCAAATGTTTATGAGTAAATCTATTTGGGAAACGACCTCCCCGTTTTCGGGTGACTACTATCCCCGTTAACTGAACAATAGCATGTCGAATTTAGGGAAGTTTCGGGTTGAACATCTATTCGGGGCATAAATTGCAATATAAATTATTATTGCAGAAAGATCGACGAGCTTTAGTGTCATGGAGAGCTAGGAAAAATGTAATCTGGTTTTGTGATGACTTTATGAGTTTCAATATCACGGGAAAGTCTTGCGGTCACGCATATTATTAATTTATCAAACCTATGAATTCACCAACATTATTGTTGACGTTTTAAAGCAATGTTTTTCAGGAGATCAGTAAGCATAAGGTGCCAAGGATACATTGGTGATTTTGTTTTGGGATGTCATGCTAAAGATATGGTTGTATTATGTTTTGGGAAACTCATTGTGTTTGTTGAAACCATTTAACTTTTGTAAAAATAAATAAGGAACAAGTTAAGCTTCGTGCTTTTTGTATAAATATTTGATTAAATCCAATGTATCAGTTTTAAAACGACTTTTTGGTCGTTCTATATATATCTTGTGTTATTGATCTATGAAGTAACACGCCCCGGACCCTTATTCCGCTGCGACCCAATTTGGGGGTGTTACACTATCAACTAACGTTCTCCAATCTCAGCCCACATAATTGGTGAACGACACTTTCTACCATACAATGCTTCAAACAGAGCGCATCTTACACTAGAATGATAACTATTGTTATACTAAAACTCAACCAACGGAAGATGAACATCCCAACTTCCTCCGAAGTCTAGGACGCACACTCTAAGCATTTCTTCCAAAGTTTGAATAGTACGCTCACTCTGACCATCGGTCTGAGGGTGGTAAGCCATACTCATGTCTAAACGGGCCTCTTACATTGACTGCCAAAACCTTGATGTGAAACGACTATCAGGATCTGATATGATCTAGATCAGTACACCATGTCTAGCAACTATCTCATTCAAATACAATCTAGCCAATCTATCCATCTTATAATCCTCACGCATAGGTAGAAAATGAGCAGACTTAGTCAATCGGTCCATAATGACCCAGATTGTGTCATGCTCATAACTAGTCCTAGGCAACTTAGTCACAAAATCCATAGCTATTCCTTCCCATTTCCATTTGAGAACCTTAGGTTACTGGAGCAAGCCAAATGGCCTTTAATGCTCAGCCTTAACCTTCAAACAATTCAAACACTTACTAACATACATAGCTATGTCCTTCTTTATACCAGGCCACCAATACCTATCTCTAAGGTCATAATACATCTTATCAGCTCCTGGGTGTACAGAGTACTTCGACTTATGGGTTTCATCCATTATCAGGGTTCTTTCATCACCTTTCAAAGGCACCCATATTCGATCTAGGTAGTACAAAGCCCCATCACTTCTCTGTTCTATCATCTCATCTAAACCTTTTTGCAATCCTGCAAACTCATCCACAGCTTCCTTCTGAGCCACCTGTATCCTATCCTTGATACTCGACTTAGGGGTCATATTCATAGCTCTAACTCTCTTAGGCTTTACTCTTTCCTTCCTACTTAGGTCATCAGCCACCACATTTGCCTTACCAGGATGGTAGCGAATCTCACAGTCATAATCACTAAACAACTCTATCCAGCGATGCTGTCGCATATTCAAGTCTTTCTGACTAAAGATATGCTAAAGACTCTTATGATCCATATAGATGACTCTCTTTTTCCCATATAGATAATGTCTCCAAATCTTAAGGGCAAACACAACTGCTCCTAATTCCAAATCAAGAGTCGTATCTTTTCATGAATTTTCAAATGCGTAGACGTATATGCTATCACTTTACCTCTCTGCATCAACACGCAACCTAGTCCTAACCTGGACGCATCACAATATACCATAAAGTCTTCCGATCCATCAGGGATACTAGAACAAGCGCATTACACAACTTGTCCTTTAAAGTTTGAAATGCCAATTCTTGTTCCTCACCACAATCGAAAGCCTTACATTTTTAAGTCAAGATAGTAAGAGACTTAGCTATCTTAGAAAAGTTCTTAATGAACCTACGGTAATATCCAGCCAATCCTAAGAATGAACGAAGCTCAGACGGAGTTATAGGGGCTTTCTAATTCTTAACAGCTTCAATCTTACTAGGGTCTACATGAATCCCATTACCATTTATCACATGCCCAAGAAACTGCACTTATCTTAGCCAGAATTCACACTTAGAAAACTTATCATGCAGTTTCTCCTTCCTAAGCAGTTCCATTAACTAACCTAAGTGTTCTACATGCTCCTTCTGGATTCTTAGAGTAGATAGGTATATCATCTATAAACACTAATCATAAACCTTATCAGATAGGATCTAAAAACTCGTTCATTGAATCCATGAAATCGCTGATGCGTTAGTCATACTAAGGCATTAACTAATGAACTAGAAATGTCCATAACGATTCAAAACCACAGTCTTTGGAAATGTCATCCTCATGCACTCTCAGCTGATGGTATCTAGACCTAAGGTCTATCTTTGAGAAAAACTACGACCCTTGCAGTTGGTCAAATATATCATCAATCCTAGGAAGTGGATAACGATTCTTAACAGTCAACTTGTTCAATTCTCTATAATCAATATACATCCTAAAAGAACCATCCTTCTTTTTCACGAACAACACCAGTGCCTCCCAAGGCGATGGGCTTGGTCGACTGAAACCTTTGTCCTAGAGTTCCTTGAGTTTTCCTGAAAACTCTGTTAGATCCCAGTTAACTTCTAATGATCAAATTCCTTAAGCTTGTTTAAGGATTAGTTATGCTAGATAAATCTAACACAACTTAGTTAAGAAACTTTGTTTGATACTAAAGATTATGCGAAATCTAATCTTTAATATAAGAAGAATTCTTTAATGAAACAGTAACACAAAACCATATAATTCAACAATAAAAGCTCCAATATTATTATTACAAATAATACGAATACTCTCCTAGTATTAGGGTTACAAAACCTTGAAGCTATGAACTATACTTATCAAATCGTTAAACACACATATTACACATTTCCCTAGGATCTCCTTTTATACACCAAGGAGTCCTTGTTGATTTATAATATATTCCTAAAACATAGAATATTCTCTATGATCAATTTTATAAATAACTCATACTTATCACGTAAGTAATCTT
The DNA here is from genome assembly GCA_026074375.1 of Tanacetum coccineum. Classification (NCBI taxonomy): domain Eukaryota; kingdom Viridiplantae; phylum Streptophyta; class Magnoliopsida; order Asterales; family Asteraceae; genus Tanacetum; species Tanacetum coccineum. Next base: position 8,047 of record BQNB010101891.1, read on the forward strand.
AATCTCCAATCAATCTTTATCCTTTCTTATGTCTTTATCCTTTCTCTGACAGTAGAAACTCTTTTAGCAGTCTTAATCTTTGAGCAGTTGTAACATTTATACTAGCAGCATTAACTTCTAACACCAGCAGTAGTAACTTATACACCAGCAGCATTAACTGTGTACAAGCAGTAGTAACTACTTAGAATATTTTCTTCAATCTTCACCAGCAGTACTAACTTTACTCTAGCAGTACTAACATATACTAGCAGTAGTAACTAGCAGTACTAATATACACTAGTAGTACTAAGTTACACTAGCAGTACTAAGTTACACTAGCAGTAGTAACTAAGTTACACTAGCAGTACTAACTACTTAGCATATTTTTCATTAACTTTGTGCTAGCAGCAGTAACACAAACCTTAGCAACAGTAACTTCAAGAAGGCTTTTAATCCTAACAATCCTCCCCTAAACTTGATATTCTTCTTCAAAATCATTAAGTTTCTTCATTGAAAGCTTCATTAATCACCAGGAGGATGCTTCCAAATAATTCATTCAGGTATATAGCCTTCCTTAAGCTGTTTCTTGACCAATCTAAGAAGCTCAAATGCCATTTCACACTCGTAATCAACTTGAAGCTTCACATCATTAAACATCTGATGTGGTGTATGTTTTGTAAGTGGATACATCTTCTCAACCAATAGATAAAATAGCATGCATTGCATTGTTACATAATGAACTCCACAAGAATCATAAAGCTTCTAGTTCAGCACTTTAACTAATCCTTGTTGATTCTTCCATACATTATCTTTAACATGATGTTCAAACATGGTCTTTAAATTAAGAAGTAAGAAATTATCCATGTAATTCACTGGCTTTGTCTTTTTAAATCTAGCTTTGACTATACTCCAAAGAACTTCCAAGTCTTCTCTGTCAAAGTTTTTAAGCATCTTTCCAAAAGTTAAATACATCTGATGCTTACCATCTGCTCTGATAATTTGGAAAAAGTTTTTCTTCCCTTCTTGGTAGATCTTGTAGTCAACAATGGTTGGAGATTTAGTAGATAAAGGTGTAGCATCAATAGTTACATCATCTCCATCATCTGGAATTATTTCCAAACATTGCTTAAGCTCTTCAGACTCTTTGTCCTCTTCCAACTTTTGCTTTTTAGAGCTTTCTTGTTCTAGCTCATCTCCTGCTCTCTTTGAAATGCTCTCTTGTGCTATCTCTACATCAGCTTTCTTTGAACTTTCTTCCACCAGCTCAGTTCTGTAGTCAACAAAGGTATTCACCCTTTTCATTGCTTTGTCAAATAATTCTTGAATATTGGCAAAGGACTTGTTCTTCAAATCTTTGGGCTTCCATCCTTCTAAGTTTTTAGATAAGTACACATGATACTCCTTTGTTAAGCTCTTGTTGGTGGTCTGTTCCTCTTTTCTTCTGCTCTTTTAGCTGCAAAATGTTTTCTTCTTTGCTCTAAGAATTGTACAAACAATCTTGCCTTTTCTGCATCAGTCAATTCTTCTTGCTCTTGAGCTTGCAGTCTTTGAACCAACTGATAATCAGCTTCAATTTTAGACTGAACATCATCCCAAGCTATATTGGCTTCTTCAACTTGTTGAGCTTTTTCTCTGGCAAGCCTTTCTTCTTCTTCTTCTTCTTCTTCTTCTTCTTCTTCTTTAGCTTGTAGCTTGAAGCCAAGTTCTTCATTAAGTCTCATTTGTTCAAGCCTCTTTAAAGGCTTCACTTGTTCTACCACTGGCTCTTCAACCATAATCCCTTTTCCTTTGTCTTGTGCCTTGACCTGTGATGGTTGTTGTGAAGAAACTGTTGGTGTAGGTGCTTGCTCCTGTTCATGAATAACAAGCCCTTTTGCTCTAGGTCTTGTGCTAACAGTTGTAATTGTTGTAGCAGCAGTTGTTGTTGTAAGTGTTGGTGTTGTTGTTATTGATTCACTTGGCTCTTCTACAACATTGGCTTTTTCCTGAACTTTTGCACTTTTCAAAGCTGCAAGTGCTTGAGCCAAAGTAACTTCATCAACACTTAAATTCACATCTTTAACAGCAACTTCTGGTTCTGCTAACACCTCATCACTATCTAAGTCATTAGCACCAATCATATCTTTATAAGTGTGAACATTGACCAAGTAAATGTCTTGATTGGCATCAATATCAGCTATCCTCCCCTGTTTAGATGCATCCTCTTCACCCAAACCTTCATCGTCAGAGGATTCTACCTTGGCTGTCAAGCCAACCTTGTATAATCTTTTGAGCTTATGAGTTCTTTTCCTATCTTTCTTCTCAAGCCTCTTGACCCTCCTTTTCAAACTATCAATCTCATTAGCTTGAGTGGTCTTTATTGTCTCCAAAGCAAGAACTCTTGTTTGTAAAGTTGTACAAAATGCCATCAATTCCTCAAGTTTCAGACTATCCTCACCACTTTGAAGTGTGTTACCTCTTGCGAGCAGTGGATCATTAGATGTTTTAGATACATTCTCAAACTTAGTTTGAGCAATTGTATCCCCCATGGTTTCTTGGTACCTGGGACCACCACCTGAACTAGTTCTTGGGGAACTTGGTTCATTAGGTGTTTCCTTGGATTGGGTCTTATTGATGTTACCCCTATCCTGCTCTGCATCTAAGCCAGTAGCAGTAGTGGCAGCCCTTTCCAAACTATTATCCATCTCTTCATTGACAACCTCATCTGCAATATTATCACTAGGAACACTAGACTGAGGTACCTGAGTGTCCTTCTTCTTAGGCCTCCTAGATTTTTGTTTCTTTTGAGGTTGAGATGATGATTCAATAATGGTGGGTGTGTGATGGGGATCAGTTGGCATTGCTGAACCTTCACCCATTTCTTCTTGATTGTGTACCACCATGCTTGGAAATACGGGTGCGACTCTACCAAAAAAATCCTTTGCCTACCCTCTTCATATTTCCAAATATCTTCTTAGTGTGAGAGGGTGCATCATAAATTCTCTTGTGAGTTATCCTTCCATCAAGTTGCTTATCCAAAAAGACTTGTACAAACATTGGATACATCAAAAATTTACCAGACACATTCTCCAGGTTCTTCACCATACTTTCAAATATGTACTTTGAAAAGTTAAACTTCTGGTTTGTAGATAAGCAGATAATTGCAGAAGCCATAGTGCTACTAAATTCATTCCATGCAGTAGTCTTTGCACTTAGGCATTGTAAAATAGTATGAATAAGGAATTTCCATTATGGGGAAAATAATGCCTTATAGAAAGTTAGCTTCTGTGAAAGTTTCTCATACCCCATCCTTGTAAGTTCATCAAAAATGGTAGCATTTGGCAAGCAATCCGTACCTTCCTCATCATCCAGTTAAAGGTCACTTCTAACAGATGCTTGCATATCTTATAGGGTTTGCATTCAGAAAATCCACAATTTGTTCAAACCCTTCACTTTCAGCAGGTTTAGACAAAAGCGTGACCATGTTATGAGTATCAGCAAACTTTAGGGTCGTCATTATGTTGGGTTTAGATAATTGAGTTAGGGTTTGTGATTAGAGAGTATATGAGTGAATGAAATCGATTAAATGAATGATTGAAACTCTTAATCGAAGTATTTATGAAAATACCCTCAACAGCATTAACGTTCACCAGCAGTTGTAAGTTATGCCTAGCAGCATTAACTTTCAACAGCAGTAGTAAGTTATGCCTAACAGCATTAACTTTTACCAGCAGTATTAAGTTTATGCCTAGCAGCATTAACTTTGAGTTACCATCATTAACTCCAATTCCATATAGCTCTCTTTCTGTTTTTATTCTCACCAATTCTCTCAATTCTTTTACTCACCAAATCACTCTGTTTTTTTATTATTTCACAAAGCTCTCTTTATGTTTTTTCAACTCACAAATTCTCTCAATTCTTTTACTCACCAAATCACTCTGTTTGTTTTTATTCCACACAATCTAACACTTTTCTTTACTTTTTCTACAAAATGTTAGTCCAAAAACCAAGAAAATACAATCCATAGCAATTTTCACAATAATCACAGTATTAATTATACCTAACAGTATTAAGTATAACTAACAGTATTAACTCAGTTGTATTAAGTATAACTAGCAGCACTAGTTATACTTAACAGCAGAAACTTTTAATGACATGAATAACAGTACTAATTCATACAAAATTCTACAAAAACATAAAGAGATTAAAGACTTTAAGGATTAAGCATTCCAATACTAGCAATTAAATATTGAAATCTACTTACATCAAAAGCTTTTGTAAGCAAATCTGCAACATTCTTGTTAGTATGGATTTTGACCGTTTGAATCAATTTCTTTTCATTGCAATCACTAATAAAATGATGTCTAATCTCTATATGCTTTGTTTTTGAATGAAAAATAGGATTTTTAATTATGCAAATAGTATTGTTATTGTTAGTAAAGATCTTGGTATGCATAAAATTGTACCCATAATCAAGTAGTTGATTCTGAATCCAAAGCACTTGTCCACAACAACTTGAAGCAGCCACATACTTAGCTTTTGTTGTGGAATTTGCAACCACTGTCTGTTTCTTGCATTGCCATGATATTAATCTACATCCAAGAAATTGGCAACCTCCTATTGTAGACTTCTTATCCAAACTTGCTCCAGCATAATAACTATCAGTGTATGCTACCAAATCAAAAGGAGAATCTTTTGGATACCAAAGGCCCAATTTTGGTTGACCTTTTAAGTACCTAAAAATCCTTTTCACTGCATAAAGATGTGAAACCTTTGGATTGACTTGGTATCTAGCACAGGCACACACTGCAAACATGATGTCAGGTCTTGAAGATGTAAGATACATCAATGAACCAATCATTGACCTATACATATGAACATCCACTTCTTCACCATCTTCATCCTTGAGCAAAGGCTTTTGAGTTTCTATTGGTGTGCTAGCAGTCTTGACTTCTGTAAACCCAAACTTCTTTAGAATTTCACCAACATATTTATCTTGACTAATAAATATGCCATCCTTCTTCTGTTGTACTTGTAATCCTAAGAAGAATGTAAGTTCTCCCATAGAACTCATCTGAAATTTTTCATGCATCAACTTCTCAAATGCAATGCACAACTTCTTATTTGTTGAACCAAAGATGATATCATCCACATACACTTGAACTAGCAAAATATCACCTTTGTGCCTTCTGATGAATAAGGTCTTGTCAATTTTCCCTCTTTCAAACCCATTGTCCAACAGATATGTTGACAAGGTTTCATACCAAGCTCTAGGTGCTTGATGTAGACCATATAGTGCTTTTTCAACCTTGTATACTCTATCAGGAAAGTCTGGATCTTCAAATCCTAGTGGTTGACATACATACACCTCTTCCTCAATCTTTCCATAGAGAAAAGCACTTTTTACATCCATTTGATACACCACAAAATCTTTAAATGAAGCATAAGCTAATAATAGTCTAATTGCTTCAATTCTTGCAACAGGGGCAAAGACTTTATCATAATCAATCTCTTCTTCTTGTGTATACCCTTGAGTCCTGAGCACCATATATTGTTTTTTTCTTTATCACAAATTCCCTTAATCCTCTTTTATCCTAAAAACACTTTTAGAGCTTTATAGCCCTTTTTCCAATTTGTAATCCATATAGTTCAAAACTTCTTGTAACTTGGAATTGTAGAAGCTTCTTCCTTCATAGCCGCTACTCCAGCTTGATCCTCCATTGCATTAATTACCTTTTTGGGTTCTTCTTGTGATAAAAATCAACCAACAAGCAATTTTGAAGGTCTTTATGGTTTGTTCTTTATTGATTAGTACTAACAAACCTATGTTCCTCCAAATTCCTTAACATTTGTTTTTGTAGCTGATTGCAAATCTCTAATCACTTGATCAAGAGGATGATATTTATGAAAGTCTTGTAGTTGGAATTAGGTCTGATCTTGGATTTGTTGTATCCAAATTGTTCATGTCAGCCATGATCAATCATCTTCTTATCTCCTGATAAGTAAAATATGCTATGATCTTCCAAAGTAGGCATATTTGGATCAAATGGAAGTTCAATGCTTGTTTTTCCACCAACAACATTAACCTCATTTGTGCCAGCAGCATTAACAGTTGAACTAACAGTATTAACATTACCAGCAGTATTAACATTGTTAGTGTTGTTAACATTATCTTCCTTCTCTTGATCTTTATCTTTACAACAACCTAAAGATCTATAAACCAGAGGTCAAAGGGACATCAAGCTCAAGCAAAAATACATAAAACGTAGCCTTTGTGTCCTCAAACAGCAACAACAGTACAAATGGAGCAGTTAATACTGCTCTTGGTGCTACAACTGCCAGTACTCAAGCTATTGTTGTTAACTCAACAACAATTGACAACTTGAGCGATGTTGTCATCTATGCTTTCTTTGCAAGTCAACCAAACAGTCCACAACTTAACAGTGAGTGTTGATCCCAACTTAAGATTTATTCTTTAGCTTGTAAAGATTAAGTTACTTTGGATAAATCCAAAACAACTATGGTTGAAACTTTATGAATACTAAAGAGTATGCGGAATCTACTCTTTAAAACTTAAAAGAATATTAATGAAACATTAAACTGTATGAACAATGATATTACTGAAAAGCTCCAATATTATTATTATCAATAATACGAGTACTCTGTGTAGTAATAGGGTTTACAACCTTGAATCTATATATGACTGTATAAAAGATATATCAAACTACATGCCCTAAGACCTCCTTTTATACACTAAGGAGTCCTTTACAAGATAACTAAAAATCTTCTATAATATTAATCTTATACGTATCTTTCTAACTAAATAGAATATACTCTGAATAAGTCAATACATATCACTTTACACGTCTTTATCCCTTTAGCAGTCTTCATGCAGCAGTCTAAAATCCTTTAGTAGTGTTATGTTAGTACTTGCGATATTAACTTACTTCTAGCAGTACTAACTAGTTAGTACTAGCAGTTGTATCTTAAGCAGTACAAAGTATTTGGCTTGGCAGTACTAAGTGTAATGAGTTTAATTCCTAACAATCCTCCCCTAAACTTGTGATTTACCTTCAAATCATCAAGTTTGTAAATTAAACCTTGTTCTATGAGAGGATTCTTCCAGACACTTTATCTTCTTGGTCTTTCAATCTGCATGAATATCTTCCTAAAAAGCTCTCTGGACATCTTATTATTTTGTTCCACCAAGAGCTTTGCAACTAACATCTGTGTAAGAACACCTCTTAACAAAGGATACTTCCTTTCAACCAGCATGTAGATATCCACTCTATCCTTTATAGATACATGATGCACTCCACATGTATCATACAGTCTCCATGTAATATCATGAATATGTTTCTGAAGCTTCCATAACTCATCATCTGTATCTGGTTCAAAGAATCTCTTCAACTCAACCCATATTTCTCTATCTGTGTCATCTGTTGGTTCTATTAAATTGAACTTCTCTTTGACTAGACTCCACAGCATCACTAAATCATCTCTGTCAAATTGTAACGCCCCGACCCAAAAGGGTAGAAGTATTACAAATATGGTGTGACATCAAAGGCATACATAACCATAACACAAGCATAAACCATCATCTTGTATAACTTGTGTGTGTGTTGTTGTGTATGCATATGGATGTATGATTAGGTTCGATATTATAGGACCTACAAAATACGTAGTATGTTAGATTCATTCTATCTCGAAGTAGAACTCGGTATTTAGCTTAGTACTGGAAAAAGTGTATGCAACATGTACGGTTTTCTCCGCCTAAAAGGAGCTTGTTGACATAGTGAAGATAACTCTCAAGTTGGGTACCATGTGGAGTAGGATTAGGGGCGAGAAGAGAGCTTCAATCGTAGCCGAACAACAACTAAAATCATTGTGCTGCGGTTTCGATCTTTCTTATCTTTACTTGTTTATATTTCATAGATTAGTTACTTACTTATTGCATCGCTATCATATACACTTGTGTATATCTCTTGAGTTCACATAAGTCGACAATCTAAGTTTTAATTTAAAACGGTAAAAACTATTCAACCCCCCTTCTAGTTTCCACATACTCAATAACTTTGATGTTGACTGGTGCGATGAATGGTTTATCTAGAGTTTCCATTGGTAAATGAAGATTATCACGAAACATATCAACAATGAAAGTTATCTCTTGTGTGTCCAGCTTGAACTTGATAGTGTCTTTGGTATCAGGCACCTTGCTAACTGTCTTCCAGAATTGTTGTAGGTACACAACTGAAACATCAGCAGTAGTAGTGAGAGCATAACTCAATGGATGATCAAGTAAAATATGTCCCACTATCTTGCATTATGGTGAGCATGGGATACTTTAAAGCACAACATAGTTGGTGCATCTCCCAATGCCTTGAAATTTAGGGACGAGTTGAGCAGCTGGAATGATTTGTTGAGCAATGTGGAATACTGTATAATGACATGAAGTGATTAGTGAAATGAGATAAAGTTTATGGAATACACATTTATATATAACATCTTTGTCTCTTTCCACTCTGTCAGTTTTTATATGCTCTGACAATTCTTTTGAGCATATTTTGATCATTTTTTCTTTCTATTTGTCCAATTCTTGAGTTTTTCAGCACAATGCCATACCTTTAAAGTCGTCTTTTTATTTTGATCTCATTTTGTATGCTCTGGCATTTCTTTTTCGAGCATACTCAAATTTGCTTTTTTACGTATGGATTTTATCTCTTTCTATATTAGTTTCCTCACCAAAAAACATTTGTGAAATGACACTCTTTCAAGAATAATAAAGATATACTCTGATTTTGAAAATACCAATTTGAAAAAACACAAGTGATAACCATTGATGTTTAAGTAATCCAAGAGTATAACTTTATATTCTCGTAAAAAAAATTAGGTGCCACTTTTTGACACAAAGATTTAGTTTTTTGACAGAAATCTGAGATAACATTTCCAAAATCACAAGTTTGCCAAAAAATGTTTGAAAAGTATGATTATACAACCAAACTAATGTAACAACAAGTGGATGGTCACTAAGCCACTCACTCCTCATTCTGTTCAATGCAGAAAACGGCCGAAACCGGACATGACTTAGACCATTTCCACAATTGATACAACAATAAGTCATAATTCATTTTTGAACCGTTTTTGAAATGTTCTTTTCAAACTTTGAAATTTGCTTGTTGTTGAAGACATGAAATCTAAGAATCAACAAACTTTAATCACTAACTCCTAGTGCGCAAACACAGTGTTTTTCCCGTAGCACGGGTTCAGCTCTTAATCATAACCCTCAAATCTATCATTACGTAATTCTCCTCTTTCCTTGCCTCAGCTTGAGCATTCAAAATTTGTTTAGGAAGATTTAAACCAATAGTCATAACCAAGGCTCAAACTCGTAGTGGCTTAATCCTTTCCTTTCGACTTAGCGCATCAGCCACCACGTTCGCCTTCCTCGGAATGATAACGAATCTCGTAGTCGTAGTCACTCAGCAGTTCTAACCATCGATGTTGTCTCGTGTTCAACTCTTTCTGATCTAGAATATGCTGTAAAGTCTTATGATCAGTGAACACAACGCACTTCGTGCCGTACAGATATTGTCTCTACATTTTGAGAGCGAACACTACACACCAGTTCTAAGTCATGTGTAGTGTAATTCTGCTCGTGAATCTTGAGTTGGTGTGACGCATAAGCTATGACTTTTTCCTTTTGCATCAAAACCGCGCCCAACCCTTTGTGAGAAGCATCACAGTAAACCACAAAGTTTTCACTACCTTCGGGTAAAGCCAAAATCGGTGCACTACACAATTTTTGTTTCAACAGCTAAAACGCAGCTTCTTCCTTTTCTCCCTGGTCGAACTTCACACTCTTTTGAGTCATCTTCGTCATAGGCTTGGAAATTTTTGAGAAACCTTCAATAAATCATCGGTAATAACCAGCAAGACCTAGAAATTAACTAATCTCTGTCGGAGCCTTAGGCGACGCCCAATCCTTGATTGACTTAATCTTAGCTGGGTCCACGTGAATGACTTCACTATCAATCACATAGCTGATGAACTGTACCTTTGAAAGCCAAAATTCACACTTTGAAAACTTGGCGTATAATTATTCCTTCTTAAGTAATCTCAAAATTAGCTTAAGGTGCTCTTCATGCTCCTTCTTATTCTTGGAGTCGATCAAAATGTCATCGATGAAGACTACCATGAATTTATCCTGATATGGTTTGCACACCCGATTCATCAGATCCATGAATACCGCCGGTGCGTTGGTCAGTCCAAACGACATCACTTGAAACTCGTAGTGGCCGTAGCATGTCCTAAATATTGTCTTTGGAATGTCTTCCTCCCAAACTTTTAGTTGGTGAAAACCAAATTTCAGGTCGATCTTAGAGTAGACTCTTAACCCTTGCAGTTGATCAAATAATTCGTCGATTCTCGGAAGTGGATATCTGTTCTTCACAGTAAGTTTGTTTAGTTCACGGTAGTCGATACACATCCGAAAAGATATCTTTCTTTTTAACAAATAGAACCAGAGCTCCCCAGGGTAAGGAACTTGGTCGTAAAAATCCCTTGTTAGAAAGTTCTTGCAGGTGAGTAGACAGTTCTTGCAATTCTGACGGTGCTAATCTATATGGGGCTTGTGCCACAGGTGCATGATGCGGTTGTCGTAAGGGATTTCTACAAGAAGTTTTACAACTCCCTAGGCAGAGTATCTAACCGTTGTAGTAGTAGTATAGGCAAGACTCGGGGTTGTTATCATTTTCTAGAGGAATAGGTTGGGAAGGCTTGATCACGGTCTAACAAAATTCTAGGGGTTGAGAGAAGATTATGGAAAGTAGGTAAATCATATATTTGAGAGGTTTAGTTGATTTTAGCTATTAAACTAAATAATAAACTATGCTAATGGTGACAACAATATAATAAAAAGACTGTATTCATTTAATCATGTATTACTCCCTATATTGCTTCTCCTAGTGTTGTTTCTTTGTCACACTTATGATGATCTATGTAATTATTTCCTAAGTCATAAACAGATTACATGAACCTGCCGTCTATTTAATATTTCGTTGAGGCAACACACAAGTAAGGTAGTACGAAGACTATTACAAGGCCCCCAAGAGTATATTAAATGCATTTGAAATATATTAAAAGTGGATCAACCATATAAGGGGCAAGGTAGTATGAAGACTGTTACCCGATGGTATCATTTCTACACAATCATGTTTCCCTAGACATATCATCAGCAATATAGACAAAAGTTAGTTTTCTAAAGCCTAACATGCATATTCATCACAAGAAGCAACATCACTAAGATCTACATTCTAGGTTTAATACAATCATAAATGAACACCATAGGAAGCTTAGCCAAGCATGTTAAAGATAAAGTAAGAATAATAATGAATCAAACAGCAAGACATATTGAATGATTAAGATAATGTTACTTGATTAAAACATGAATTGAAGGAGGTACAATAGGGTTTTGAAGCCCTAAAATCGTCCTAATGAAAAGGCTGCCAATGAACTAGGTTCATACTCCATTTTTTACTCTAAAAGTTACAACAACGAATATTCCTAAAAACCTAAAAACGGATTTGTATATATAGATAAATCGCTATGACGGCGTCTGCGTTTTAATCATGATGCCGTCGTGACAAGAATATTCTAGATAATGGGCTGGATCGTGCGGGCTGACGTCGTCGCAATATCTTGTGACGCCGTCGTGGTAGGATTTGTGACGGCGTCACGTGTAATCTGTGACACCGTCTCCAACTTTGGAGGAGAAATTCTTGAGTAATGTTGGTGTAGGTCCATAGTCTTGTTAGTTTCTTCTCCAAATGAGCCCAAGTCACGTGTATTTCCTCCAAATGCCTTCCAAATGCTAAATACCTGAAAAGGAACGATTAAGTACCTATTTTGGGCATAAATGCACGATTTAGGGGTAAACGACCCCGAAAAAGTGTATAAATGACACCAACGTTTCATCAAGGTCAATAATTTGGAACGTTTGATAGAAAACTTATGTACTATTTGGATTGGAAGTTATCACCTACATGCGAATATGGTTCGTTTTCAAAGGGAGCCTAAACATAAGACTTCCTCCTATAATAGTGATTTGCATTCAGGAAATGATAGACTTCCTAATGTAACGTACTCAGGAAACATTAGAGGTAGTTTTTGCTTCTATTCTTACAGAAGGAACTCATAAACAATCGATTCCTACTCCTTCGCAACCCGCCTTGGTTCTTGATGATTTGTGCTTAAAAGAATGTGATTTCAGCAACTCATTAATGGGTCAGGTCAAAGAAGTTGCTGCTATCCCGAATCTCTACACTATCCTTTCTGAAGAGGGTTTTCAATCAGCCAAACTCATTTATCTTGGAGGTCTTTGGGTTCTTATTGGATTCGATTCTCTAGACATCTTAGAGAAATTCTATGAAATTTTCCGTAAATCATGGTGGGGTAATTAGTTGCGTGGTTCTCATTAATACAAAAATAGCCTTGGCTTGTATTACTTACGTCTGTTTTTTTTGGTTTGAATGAATAAGGGAATTAGTTTTGGGGTTTCAATAGGGGGGATGGATTACCCAAAATTATTGGGCTTGGGGACCACCAACACGTTTTTCTAAGATTAGCATCAAACAGTTTAGGGATGATTAGTAGTATGGGGAAGAATCTGTAGGAAAAAATTTTATGTCTCGCAAACATTCCTTATGGGGGTTTTAAAGGACAAAAAATTAGTTTCATTTTGTTATCATCAATTGATTGCTTTAAATAAATAAATTATCAAAGGGCAAGTGTTATATTAGTATTCGTGCTAATAATAATAATTGGGGGCATGCTTGGGGTTTACCCCAAAAATTTAGTCTCTGATAAGTTGATAAGCAATTTTCTTCTGAAGGGGGGAGGGGCTTTTTACGGAATCTGCGGGGGACGAGGAGGAGTAAAATTATGGAAGATATGGGGATCTTTGGGGAAATAACAATGTTAAATGAGGATAAGTGATGTTGAAAAAAAGGTTTTCGGGAAAATACCCGTTTTGGTCATGCCCCAAGGTTAAACGAAGATTGGCAATGTTAATCTTGAAACCATAGTAATTTTCATAGGGGAGGAAAATCTTTAATTCCTTAAGTGATTCCTTTCTTAATATTATATTCTGAGCTGTGTTTACAAAAAAGGGGGGTCGGAAAAGATTTAAATATTCACCAAAAACCAAAAGGAGGTCGGATTTTTTTCTTCCCCACTCATACCATCCACTGGTGTGTCTCTCCTTGGGGACTTGGAAAACAAACAACAAAGGAGGGAATGGGTATGGGGGAATTTCTGTTAAACGGGGGACTCTAAAGGGAAATCAATTTCGAGTAGAATATGGTTCTTCTTTACCATTATTGTTGGGGATGGCTTCTAAACCATCTTTTTTAACTACTTTGGCATTGGCCATATTTAGGGGAGGTTCTATTTTTAAGGGAATGTTATTGGATGGTATTTAGTTAAGGGTTGGGAAACAAAAACAATGAGGTTTTAAATTATAGATGGATGGATTAAAAATTATAGGAAAAGCATATTAATTGGGTGGGGGGTCCAATGTATGATTTAGGATAATGTTATTAGATGAATATATGTCATTTAAATAATTCAAAAAAGGCCCTTGGTTTCACAAGGCAAAAGGAAAGGGTGGATTTAATGGAAAACTTGTATTTGATGCATAAATAAGTCCAAATTTTTCATTGCTATCCAAGAAAATAAGATGGAGGGGGCGTGTTGGGTGTTTTTGTTAGGAAATCCTCGTTTTAAAACAACTTCTCTTCATAGAATTAAAACCACGAATTAGATACGAGAATGGGAGGTAAAAGAAAGAGTTTTTGTTTCTTTTAAGGAGGGGAGGAGGAGTATAGGAGAGAGGAGATTTGAGGAAAAAAGGAGAAAATATGGTAAATAATTTATATTTTGAAATTTGGGAAAACAAAACTAGCTTTTTTCATACAATTAAGAAATAAGGCTTTATAGACCCCGTTCACCGTTTAAAGTGACGGCGCGGGGATAATTTAACTAGGGGGGGGACCCGGGTGACTCGGGGTTTGCTTTAGGATTAAAAAAAATCCCCCCCAAAATACATATTTACAATATTAGAGATTATCTAGCGAGCATGATTTTTTTCCCAAATATTTAATTCCTATTTTAACAAAACCATTAAAATACTTAAATTTAAAAGGGACCAAAATAGCCCCTCCATCGTTTTAGGAGTGGGGGGGACCGAACTGTTTCCTGTTTTTCGGACTCAATAAATTGAGGGCTAACAATCTCCCCCCGAACTGTTGAGGTCTAAACCCGGGGAAAAAACGGAAATGGCTTCCCCCTTTATTGACTTTAATAAAATTTGAGGGGTAACAAATCTCCCCCGAAGTGGTTTTTCATGATTTTGTGGGGACACTTTCATTTTTATGAGATCAAGTGAGATTTGGCTTTTAGTCGTTTAATGCTTCGGAGGGTCTTTGGTTCTTTTGTTTATTCGTTTTAAAAGCTTTGTTTCCTTTTTTGCCCTTTGCGATCTTACGGGCGTAAGACCCATCTTGCCGGGGATTCTTGTATCTTTGGACCAAACATTTTGGCTCATTACTTTTATTGCAGTTATATCTCTTCTCTTTTACTTCCCCTCCTCCCGTTTTTTGTTGTTGTTGATGGAGGGGAGGAAAAATAAAATCAATTTTCTTGATTATCACTAACGTAAACCTGCAGGTTAAAACGGTGGTGACAGTATCTCAATCAACCAAAGTCGATTTATTACCACATGTTCATACTCATTCTACAAAGGCAATCTATCTAGAAAGCTCATGATTTAAAGACAAAGACTTCCGCAAACTCTGAAATAAAGCTTTTAAGATAATGCAATAGTATGAGCATGTTGGTCAAAGATACAAGATCGCAAGATGGCTTAGCCGATCGCAAAGCATAAAGGAACAAGCTTACAACGAAGACAAAGACCAAGAACACTCGAGCTTAAACGACAAAAGCAATCTCACTGATCTCATAAAGGAGTGTCATCAATGAACTCACTTCGGGGGAGATTGTTAGCCTCAATTTATTGAGTCGAACAAGGAAGTTCGGTCACTCTACGATGGAGCTTTGGTCTTTAATTAGTTAATGTTGTAATAGGATAATATTGGGAATCAGGCTCGATAGATAATCTAATATTGTATATGTTTTGGGTTTAATCCTAAGCAAAACCCGAGCCCGGGTCCTAGTTAAATATCCCGCGCGTACCTTTAACGTGACGGGGTATATAAGCTTTTTCTTATTTAGAAAAAGCTAGTTGTTCATTTTCAAATATAATTCCATTTCTCTTTTTCTCATCTCTCTCTCTAAACTCTCTCTCTAGAACAACTCTTTCTTTCTCCTTTCTAGTTCTAATTCGTGTTTGATTCTATGAAGTGAAGTGTTACGGGATCCTACAAAATCAACACTCTCCATCTTAGTTTCTTGGATAGCAATGAAATTGATTTTATGCATCAAATACAGTTCTTTAATCCACCCTTTCTTTGCCTTGTGACCAAGGCCTTGAATATTTAAGGACATATAATTCATCTAATAACATTTCTATCTCATTGGTCACCAATAATTGCTTCTATATTTTTTAAGCATCCTTCTATATTATACCTCATTGTTTGTCCAACCTTAACTAAATCATCCATAACATCTAAAATAGAACCTCCTATTATGGGCATGCAAGTAGTATGATGGGTAGAAGCTTCAACATTATGGTAAGAGAACATTTTCTTACTCGAAATTGATTTCCTTTAGTCGTTTACAGAATTCCAACCTTCTTCCTTGTTGTTGTTTCCAAGTCCAGGAGAGAAACCAGGAGGATGAGTGGGATCCGACTCCTTTGTTTGGTGAATATTATCTTTCTTCTTTTGTAACAGCTCATATATATTAAAAGGATCACTAGAATGAAGATTTTCCTCCCTATGAATACTATGTTCATTATCATTGCCAATCTCGTTCTCTTGCATACCACTGGTTTCCGAAACCTTTTCAACATCACTATCCTCTTTAACATTGTCGAGATCCTTATCTTCAAATTTACTCTCCTCGTCTGATTCGTAAAAGCCTCCTTCAGAAGAATTGCTATCACTATCAGAGATAAATTTTGGGACCCAAGCATCCAATTATTTAGCACGAATCTAATAGACTTTGCCTTTGATAATTATTTTGAAGCATTCATTGATGAGAACATGAACTTTTGTCTTTAAACATAGATGTTTGCGAGACATAAATTTTTCCTCAGATTCTTCCCATACTACTAAGTCTCCCCACTTTGATGCAATCTTAGAAAACGTGTTGGTGGTCCAAGCATTTATTGGTAAACCTTCTATTGAAACCC
>BQNB010101892.1:4681-24373 GCA_026074375.1 Tanacetum coccineum
GGCTAATCCAAGGGAACAAGAGGAAGTTTTGTGTTGATTATTTTCTTTGCATCTCTTAGTGTTGGTGAGCATCCTTAAACTCCTTTTGAGGTTATTTTCTTATGATTTTGCATGCATCTTATTTTCATACTTTGGAATCCATGTGCGATTATGTTTAGTACATATATATATAATGGTGGAAGGATTATTGGTTTGAGGTGTTAGTGGACAGAGATAGGTTAGTTAGGTGTATTTGTGAAGTTGTTGTGTTGAGAAAATAGCGTTTGGATGTGTTTTGAAACGGGTCGATTAATGCAGAAAATTACATAGCCCTTTTGGATGTCGTAAAAATGTTGGGGTTAAATTTTGATTTAAGAATATGGTAGAGCTTGTTTTTATGATCGTTTTCATATAAGGATCGTCTCGTAACTCCTAAAAATGAAATTTTTACGGCCAATTGAAGTTAGGGAAATTTTTACTAAAAATTCAGCTTTTCGGGAAAATAATAGTTGCTGTCGGATTTTTAAAAGGGTATTCTTGTCACTTTCGGGTCCATTTCGGCCTTCGGCCAAAACATGAAAGTTGTTCGGAAGACCGTTTTACTTACCCGCGAGGATAACCAAGTATAAAAATGAGTAATGACGGGTCTAAAAGCTAGAGCAAAATCTGCGTTTTTCTTTTTATTTAAATTGCATCAGATCAGATATAAGGGCGTTTTCGTCCATTTCTGTCGAATTTTGGGTCTCGGGTAAAACTAAAAAGTTGTTCGAAACGTCGTTTTACATCAAAATGCTTTAGAGTCCGAGTCGTGAAAATGTATTTTAGTGGGTCGTTTTGGACGGGTCAGAATTGAGAAAAATATATAATAAAAGTCAAACTTAAAAAAAGTTATATTAGTTGCTGATTTTTGTCAAGAAGTGGTAGTTTGAGCGTTTTAGAGTCCATTTGAGCTTGTACAATGTTAACGGATATATTTAGATGATCTATATATTATAAAGACATATTGTGGGAAATAAGAATAATATATGAATAATGGATGGGTCGGTATGAAAGGGAACATAATTTTTTATCTAACGATATTAATCTCTTCGAAAGTCCAAACTTAATAATGATGGGAACTTTCTAAAAAGAAAAACTTTCTAGAAATAGAAACTTTATATATATATATATAAATATAAAATGTCGGAAATAAGGTTAAGCATTTGGTTATTGGAGTGTCGGTGTTAATGAAAAAAGTAATATTTTTATTAGACAATATTAGTGTCTTTGAATATCCGAACTTTCTAAAAATTGTAACCTTCTAAAAATGGAAACTTTTCAGAAAAGCAGCGTAACTTAATTATGAGTGTGACTATATTCTAGGATGTTTTAATAAGTAAACTTAGGACGCACATGTGGATTCTATGGGTAATTCTTTTATTGTTAATAAACTTCAATCGATTCCTTTTATTCGTATTCTTCTCCTTTGTGTGAGTTGTTATCAGATAAATGAAGGGTTTATCTTTGTTGTTGTTTCATCGTCGTGTTTCTTAGTTTCTAACTCATTAACACCTCATTCTTTTCGTTGTTACTTCGTGTGATTTTGAAGAATCATACCACCAAGAAGTCAACTCCTAAGTGCAGCCGATATCAAACGCCTCTCTACGTTCATTTTGTCGATCGAATAACTCCTCACACTAACTTCTTTTGAGCGTTGCTATATTTTGATACCTTTGATGCCTACTCCTATCTACTGTTATTATGATCAATTCGTTCTTTCGCTTGCAACGATAAAATTCTACAAATGACTCTCTATAGCATCCCGATTCGCGATCTGTTGGAACAAATGGCTCTTTATGTTCATTTTATCTGAATACTCCTACGTTTGTTCGAACATTCTTTATACTTGCTAAGATCTACCGCTTTATAAACAACCCTGATGTCATCTTATAAACCATTTTACTGTTAAGCTCATAAACTATTTTACTGATTTTCTATGAACCAAATTATTGTCAACTTATACACTATTTCGATTTCATTTTATGAATTGTTTAGATTACTTCACAAATCGTTTGGCTAAGACCTTATAAACATTTTCAGAATCATCCGATAAACCATTTTGCTAATATACTTTAAACCATTTTACTATCGTCTTATAAACCATTCTGTTGTCACCATATGAGCTATTTTACATCCACCTTATGAACTATTTTACTACATTATAAAACCAATTAATACCATTATATACATAATACTAGTACGACGAAAACGAGCATTGCATCGTTAGTCCTCAATTATACATAGCCTGATCACCTATGTATAATTCAGAAAGGACCATGCTATGCTAGGAGTAGTAGCCAAATTTTTATCAAAATCAACTTTCTATTTATATTCCCAAAAAGCGAACAATTCATGCATTAACTATTATTTATTTCATATTCGGTTACTATCCTACTTAATTATTCTGTTGAACCCTTCGAATTATATAACTTAAACTACCTTGGGAACTCAATAGAATCCATATCACCTTTCCCGTCTGGAACCCGAGGAGACGTTTACCTCATTAAACCTTGTCTATCCACGAGATGTATTTCCATCGGTCATCAAACTACAAATAATCAAGGATCCTATAAAGATCATGGACCATCAGGTCAACAACTAAATCAAGAACGTATCCTCATCTTTTAAGCAAGTATCCGCATCTTTTCTGAGCAATAAGAAGGCGAGTATGAAGAATAGAGCACTGGGACGACGCTCCCATAAGGAGAGGAGGATGTAAAACCCCGTATTTAAGGTCACTACTTAATCTGAGTTTATAAATAAATTATAAATTTTAAATAATTCATTTTATTATCTTAATCGATTTTTATTAAAATCATCAAATTCTAAACCCTCGCGAGTCATACTTTGGATATTTATTCGTTTTAACAATCGAGAAATCAACAATTTCATACTATAGCTTCGAGAGCTTATTTATTTTATTTTAGTACTTTTTAGACTTTTCCCATGTTTTTGCCGAAACCGCGTTAAAATAATATTTTTACTTTTAATAACAAGTTAAATAAATGTTTAAGCCCCAAAATTTGTGTAGTCCAAATTTGATAAAAAAAAAGATTACCAAGCCCATTATCCCCCCCCCCCCCTTCTTAACCGGCTACAAGCATAAACCCAAATAAACCTCCATATATTATATATATATCGATACAAACTAGATTGGATACCATATATATGTATTATTCATTCCTTTTTATAAAGCCATAACTCACAGATAACAAAAAAATTCGTCTGGCCTCCTATCCTCTTAGTGTGTTCGACAACAATCCACAAGAACCAACAAAATCATCACCAAACATTTCCCAAATAAATTCCTATTAATCTTAAATCATTCCTAAACTAAACCCCATTAATCCTTAACAAAGATAAACCATCATGCTTGATTTCTCTCAAGTTCATGATTTTTATTGATTTTGATTTTTGAGGGTTTTGATCTAATTAAAGGGTATTGGAGTAACAAGGGTTAATTATTGAGTGCGGGTTCAAGATTGGGTGAAGCAAGTAAGTTTTTGGAGCCTCCTTGTTTTCTTTTGGTCTGGCCGATTTTCAAACCTTAAGGGTTGATAGTGTTTGATTTTCTTGACTGGTTTTAGCATTGTGAGTTCTTTATTTTTTCCTTTTTCATGTTTTACTTTCTTATTAGTTTTGCATGTGTATTGATCTTGTTTAAGAAACTATGGATTAGTTATTATATTTTGTTTGGATGTTGGTGGCGATTTTTGGTTGATTTAGTAGGTAGGTGATAGGTTTGTTGAGGCAAAGTGAATGTTGTATTTGTTGCGTATTATTGGCGAGAGTGATGGGAGTATTATAACCGTTAGTGTATGGTGTTGTTATGGGTGGCGGGGTGGTTGAGGCAATATTTGTGTGTGGGGTTTGTTTGGGTTTGGTTGGTGTTTTTTTGGGGTTTGGATTAGTGCAGGGGGATGGGGGTGGGGGTGGAATGAGGGGTAGGGGGGGGGGGGGGTGGGGGGGGGGGGGGGGGGGGTTGAGTTGTGTGGGGGGGGGGAGAAAGGAGGCGGAGGGCGGGGGGGGGGAGTGGTGAGTGGGTCGTGTGTGGTAGGAAGGCCATTGTCTATTATAAGGTAGGTGTTATCTAAATAGACAAGGTTGGTGATGGGGGGGTTTTTGTGTATTGTGATGCTTTTTGGTGTGTGTGTGGGTGGTGTTGTGTTATGCGTGGTTTGTGTGTGGGTGATTTGGTGGTAGGGGAGTTTTTGGCGGGTTTGGTTTTGTTTTTTCCGTGGATTTGTGGGGGAGGTGGGGGGTTGGGTGTCTGTCATTGTGTGGGGGGGCATAAAGATAAGGGCGAAATAGAAAAAGTTTCTGTGTGGGGGGGGGGGGAACATAGTTATGGGGGTATGGGAAAGTGTCCTTTTTTATTAAAGAAATAGATTAGAAAAAGAATAGTTTTATCGGCAAAATTTACCACAATTTAGGAATTAACAATTCAATTTAGGGAATTAGGGAAAGGGGGGAGGGAAAAAGTTATTGAAAACGGAGTGAAGTTTTTAAAAGGGGGATGGGGGAAATTTATGGCAAATCGGAGAGGGACAAAAAGTTAATGGGTTTATTATGATAAAGGGGGGGGAAAATGGAGAGATATTGTTTATGTATTGGGGTATAGGTTATGGCGTTTCACGGGGGGGGTTATTCGGGATTGGTATATGGGCGGGGCGTACTTGTTATAGGGCATATTATGATATTTTTCTCTTATAGTTTTTTTTGAGATTCATTTTCTCAATTCATTTTTTATGTAGATAATAATTTGGGGATAACTGAAGTTATTTTAGTGGTGATAAGAAAAGTGAATAAAAGGGCGTATTGGGATAAATAACGGCAACTATCAACAAATTATGCTATTGGGCCGATGGTTAGGATGGTCCGTTCTGGACAGTCTGTGGGTGGGCCTTATTGGGTTCCAGTGGACATTGCATAGGCCTATTTTTTTCCTATTTAGGCGCACATAGGGTTTTTGTTTTGATCATATTTCTCTTACATTGCATTGTAAGCCTTTTGTTTTGTTTTGTTTTGTTTTTTTTAACTTGGTTTTGAATATATATATGCATGCATACTAATGTTGATATTTGGGAATCCATGGATAAAATGTGTGTGATGTTTGAGGTTAATGATGATTGTGGATGATTGGATGAGTTATAGTAGAGGAGATAGGTTAGATTAGGGTTTTTCGATGCTAATTTGGTGTTGAAGAGGGCTGAAAGATACCCATAGATTTAGGACAGAAAACTCGACCTTGTTTCGACGAAGTGAAGGTGTTATAAACTGAGATTTAAGAGATTAGGGTGGTGGTGATTGTTATAATGATCGTGTGGTAAAAATTTGAGCTTCCAACTCTTAAAAACGAGAAAGTTATGGCCGTTTGTAGTTGGGAAAATTTTCGGCAAAAACTCAACACTTGACTGTTTTTATAGCAGATTTTGAGTTGACTTTCGGATGTCATAACTTGGTCATACCAAAAGCTTTTCTAAGTTTGCAGGACTCTAGAACTATCTACTTCGAGTCTACTTTCCAGAAAACTAGGCCTCGTCGATTTTCAGAATGTAAAAGTGAGTCAAACCCTTTGTACAAGATTAAGTGTCAAAACTGTGTTTGCTGTCCAAAAATTCTATTGTAAAGATGCTGTGTGCAGGCGGGTCAAAACTTATTATTTTTGGATGAATTTTAAACTAAAGGTTGTCCATGATATGTTTGACCTACTAGAAGTTTTCTTGATTTTTATAAAATGTTTTGAGGGTTCTACTGTAGCCAAACTTTTACAAAGTCTAGCAGACCCTGTTTTAATGGTTTATGGGTAAACTATGGTAGTTAAATAACATATAAGGGTAACTTAATATGGAAGGAGATCGACTAGTTCGACCATTTAGCGTTTCTTTAAGTGAGCCGATCATCTAGCAAAAACGTTATAATATTCAAAAAAGTGCAAACTAATAGAAATAATAAGTGGAGTTGTCATGGATTCCTAAGTATAAATTTCTATGCGCGTGCTATATATATACATGTTATAATTACGATAAGTTGCATATTTTATATAGTTCAAGTATTTATAGCATATTATTATTTTACATAGGTCACGGTTGATTTTCGACGTTCTACCTTTTCGTGATTTCTTGATCGGCACTTCTATTCACGGTGAGTTCATACCCTCGCCTTTACAAATTTAAATGTTTTGTTAAACCCCGCGAGGGAGATACATGCTAGTTTTATAAAACGAACACAAGTAGTTTTTCGGTATGCTGGACCCGATAAATTGATTAAAAGCATGAGTACCTATTGCTAAAAGACCCCAATCGTGAACCATTAATTGCTTATGATGGGCAGCCGCTAATACAATTAATAGATCTTTGGGCATGACAACCCGGTTCGGTGTTTGGGGATGCATCCATTGTGGAACACCCAATGTACGAACATATTTGTATTGAGATTTGAGTAAGTACATGGCAATGTACCGAACTAACGGGGGCAAATGTTGGTTATTATTATTATTCTTATGCACTATGTGCGGTCTAAATGTGTCTGTGTCACGAGCTCATTGCATTTGTAGCTAATAACTTGGTGTACAACAAGTTACTCGATGATTTTAATACTTGTGTTCAAATCTTTAATATTCATATAAACTCTATGGATTCACTCAACGTTTCGTTGACGTTTTAGCATGTTTTATCTCAGGTAATCAAGGTTAAAGACTTGGAGCAACACGAGGAGGAGCTTGCGCTAATTTGTTTTGTTAAATTGTTTTTCAAAATCCATTCCTCAAATGAGAACTTGCTTTAGTTTGTTGATGTCAAACTTGTATAATATTATGGTAACGATGCTTTGGGACTACGCTTTTGGACTCTGAAACTATGGAATGGAATGTTTGCTTGTTTTTAACACGTCCTTTCGGGTCGTTCTTTATATCTTGTGACTATTGTACTATTACTTAACACCCAAATAGTTGGTTCCGCTGTGTGTTAAATTGGGGTGTTAAAAACACACTCTTAGTAGGATCGACTACGTTGAAATTCAATCGAGAAATTCACGACAAGTTGGACGGTTAACTCAAAACTTTGACATCGACTCCGAAAATAATATCACGTACTCCTAATAGTAAGTATAACATACTCCAATTGCTAAAAACACAACACCATATCTCAATTTGCTTAAAAATCAACTATGTCCGTATTTATAGACACTTGCGGATCACGAATCCACCATATGGAGATCCGTGCGTTATTTAGGTGGATTCGTGAGTCTCAGCACGTGGGTAAATAACAGATTTTGAACAAATTGGGACCACAACTATTATTATACAAACACACCCACGAACTCAAGCACTAAAACCCTCAATCAAACATAATACAAATCGGCAATTGGAGCAATTAATCTACAAGATCATTAACAAATCATCAATCTATAACAACTATTGTAAGTGATTTCATCTTATTTTCTATTTAATTTCATATCTAGGGTTTTGATTTTAATTAAATCACATAATTTAGGGATTTTGATTTTCCTTGTTATTTTCGTGCGATTAGCATTAAATTATAACAATGTATAACTATTATGATTTCCGTAGATGTTAGAATTGCATAATTAAGGCGGCTCGCCAAAAACTCAATTTTTGACTAAAACCCCAAATTATGCTTTTAATCAAATCACGTTTAGGAATGTTTTCAAAACCATGTGTTGTTTAACTACATTGTTAATACAACGCAAAAACATATTTTTTGCATTAGGTCTCATGAATGTATATACGAGGTGCTTAATTCATAAGCATTTTTTGTTCCATTCATCTAGATCAATACTAAACATAGGTTGTGCATTAAGGTTTGCTTATTACTAGTACTATCGTTATTTTGCTTTTGTTTGAGTCAAGCAATCCGCACACCAACGTCATGTTCATATAGACACTCACTTAGAAATAGCATTATAACTTACTTATAATACTTTCTTATAGAAATCACAAATATGAAGACTTTGCAAGCCGCTCTATACATGTGGGAAGAGTCATTGATAACAACTTAAACACTCAAGTCAATCTTAAAAATCCTTCTACCACTTAAATGGAAAGATTTACCCACAATTTCTCTTTGAACTCTATCGATCCTTTCAATTTTACTCATTAAACAATGATTGGTTTGTCTCTTTCAACATCTGTGAAGAAAAATTTCTTTTTACTTTAAGAGAATTCGGAATTCTTCTTGATCTTCCTCACGAAGGACACTCTTTTTATAGCAATGAATGGTCGCTTACGTCCATTCTAAACCATGATAACTCACAAACAAACGATCTATATTTTACAAAACTTGATCATCCCACGTCAATCATAACTAACATAACCAAGAAAAGGCTCAATGAAGAGAAATACAACACACTTAACCCAAATTTCCTCTACACTGATGAATTGTGTTCCTACCTTAAAACCACATAAATCGTTATCAGAGAAAATATTCTTTGTGATAATGGACCTAAAATTCAGTTATCCGCTTGTGGTGCATACATGCTCTATTGTATCACTACTTCCACTCCATTTAATCTAGCATTCTTCATGGCCAAACGAATGCAACATTTTTAAAACTCTCCTAATGAACCGTTACCTTACGGTCTCCTTCTATCTAAGCTCTTAAAATTATTCAAAATAACTCGTTTCTCTCTCAAAAGTAAACACTTCATTTCTTTTATGATGAGCAAATTCTCTCCTAACGGTGAAATCATTGATGACTATCGTTGCGCTTTGCATGATCATCACGATCATGATCGTTCTCAATGGTAATTCAAAATAAATATGTAATAGGAAGTCTTAAAATCCTAACTAAACTACGTTAAATTAGTACGTGTAATATTAATAGGATAGTGTGCAAGTCTATTAGATTTTGTGTAATGAATTACATGCGATTAGGCTTTATCTGCAACATTACTTGCCTATTTCTTAATTTGTTTCGTGTTTAGGGTGCAAATTGATGTTCTGGTCATTTTTGTTGAAACCTGTGACCCACGGATCCACCATATGGTAGATCTGTACGTTGTTTTGGTGGATCCGTGGCTCACCAGTCCAGACGCCAAAATTCGAATTTTCTTGATTTTTAACTTTTTCTACTTTATCTTATAACCATGCTATATGATACTATGTGGGATCTTAAACCTTAGGATATAATATGTTCTCCATATAATCCAAGGACCATTATACAAACCATATCATCACTTTCTCCTTATAATCATCACCTTTAAACATCATTTTCTTCACATCTTCTCCACATTTCTCATAAACAACCTCACTAGTTCATCACCATGACTAGTTCATCCAAAACAAATTCACCAAACTTCAAAAGAAAAACCACAAGAATGAGTGTCAAGTATCCAAACTATGTCAATCTCACATCCTCAAGTGACAAATGTTATCCCAGCTCCTCGGACGGATCCACCGTAACAAGGCATGGATCCAGTTGATGGTGGATCCGTAGGTCGCACCATCCAGCTGTTTGGGACAGCATTTGAATATCAAATTGCAACAATATAAAGAAAGTTTTCAGAATAACTAACCATAAACATTAAATAAAAAGAATCGTGTATATGAACATGGTTGTAATGCAAATGTTAAGCATTTTGTTTTAAATGCGAATTCTGAGCTTATTTATGCTACATGTAATGAATGTATGTTTGATGCAATTTATGATTTGTGTGTTCTTGATTATGTTAATAATGTCAATGTGCATGTTAAATCTAAATCTGTAAAGAGCAAAAAGAAGAAAGTTTGGAAACCTACGGGTAAAATTTTCACTAGTGTTGGATATAGTTGGAAACCTACAGGTCGAACATTCACTATAGATGGAAATATGTGCCCTTTAACTAGGATCACCTCCAATACAATAGTGCCTCCTAAGAAACCACTCTCAACAACATTAGTAAAGAAAACTTTATCTAGTAGTAACACATCAGGAAAACTTAAGGATATAACCAATATAGGTTCGAGTAGCAAATCTAAGAATGTAGAATCTAAGATTTCTAACAACTCGAAACCCAACAAAAATTAGGGATCTAATGTTTCTACTGCTCCATCTTCTTCCCGTGTCCATTTTAGGTCATTCAAATCGTCCTCTAGTATTTGGACTCGGGTTGCTCCAAGCACATGACTGGGCAACGTTCTCAGCTCATCAACTTTGTTAGTAAATTCATGGGTACTGTCATATTTGGGAATGATCACGTTGCAGCAATTAGAGGTTATAGGGATTATCATATTAGAAATGTCATGATTTCTCGGGTTTACTATGTGGAGGGGTTAGGACATAACTTATTCTTTGTTGGTCAATTTTGTGACTCTGGTCTCGAAGTAGCATTTCACAAACACACATGTCATGTTCGTGACTTGGAAGATGTAGATTTACTCAACGGAAGGGGCTCAAATTTATATACAATGTCACTGGAAGAAATGATGCAATCCTCCCCGATCTGTCTCTTGTCTAAAGCCTCTAAGACCAAATCTTGGTTATGGCATCGAAGATTGTCTCATTTAAACTTGAGTACTATTAATGACCTAGCCAAACAAGGTCTTGTCAGAGGGCTTCCCAAATTAAAGTATCAAAAAGATCACTTGTGTTCTGCCTGTTCTTTAGGAAAAATCAAGAAACATGCCCACAAATCCAAGTCTGATGACTCCATCCAAGAGAAGTTATATTTGTTGCACATGGATATGTGTGGTCCAATGAGAATTGAAAGTATGAGTAGGAAGAAGTACATTTTGGTTATTGTTGATGACTACTCACGGTTTACCTGGGTAAAGTTTTTACGATCAAAAGATGAAACTCCAGAGATCATGATTAAACTCCTGAAGAAAATTCAAGTTCGTCAAAATGCAACAGTCCATAACATAGGAACCGATAATGAAACAGAGTTTGTGAATCAGACACTGCAAGCCTATTATGAAGATGTCGGGATCTCATACCAAACCTCAGTTACGCGCACTCCACAACAGAACAGCGTTGTCAAAAGACGAAACCACACTTTAGTAGAAGCTACACGTATGATGTTGATATTTTCAAAGGCTCTATTAAATCTATGGGCAAAGGCAATTATGACAGCTTGTTATACCCAAAACCGTTCTCTAATTCGAAGACGTCACAACAAAACACCATATGAACTCATACATGACAGAAAACCCGAATTCACATATTTTCACGTCTTTGGTGCGTTATGCTATCCAACCAATGACTATGAGGATCTGGGTAAATTGAAACCCAAAGCTGATACTGGAATTTTTGTCGGCTATGCACTTACAAAGAAGGCTTGCCGAATCTATAACAGGCGGACCCGTTTGATCATGGAAACTATCCATGTTGAATTTGATGAGCTGACAGCTATGGCTTTCGAACAATTCGGTTCAGGACTCGAGCTTTAACTTTTGACTCTTGGAACAATTAGTTCAGGATTCGTGTAGAATTCTCCTTCTACAACACCTTATGTTCCACCAACTAAGAATGATTGGGATTTGTTGTTCCAACCAATGTTCGATGAGTACTTTAATTCTCCACCAAGTGTTGTTTCTCTAGTTCCTGCAGTTGTTGCACCAAGACCTGTTGATCTGACCGGTTCACCTTCATCAACTTCCGTTGATCAAGTTGTACCCTCTGCAAGTACTTCATCAACAATATAAGAAACACAGTCTCTAGTTATTTTTTTGATGGTGTTGAAGAACAATTACAACCAGCACAACTTATTGATGATCCCTTTCTCGACATTCTTACTTCAGAACCAAGTTCTCAAGAATCATCATCAAATATGCAACCAGCCAACTCACCTTTTGAACACATCAGCAAATGGACGAAGATTCATCCTTTAGAAAATGTGATTAGCAATCCTTCTCGGCCCGTCTCAACGTGAAAACAGCTACAAACCGATGCCATGTGGTGTTTCTTTGATGCTTTCCTCACCTCTGTTAAACCAAAGAACTTTAAAGAAACATTGTTGGAATCTTCATGGATTGATGCAATGTAAGAAGAAATTCACAAGTTCAAACGACTGGATGTTTGGGAACTCGTACCCTTTCTAGACTTAGCAATGATAATTAAACTGAAGTGGATCTTCAAAGTTAAGCAAGACGAATTTGGAGGGGTACTCAAAAACAAGGCAAGGCTCGTAGCTAAGGGATATCGTCAAGAAGAGAGAATTGATTTTAAAGATTCTTTCGCACTTGTTTCACGCATCAAACCAATCAGAATCTTCGTTGCAAATGCCGCCAACAAGAACTTGACTATCTACCAGATGAATGTCAAGACAACTTTCTTAAACAGCGAGCTACGTGAAAAAGACTATGTTAGTCACCCAAAGGGCTTTGTAGATCCAGACAATCCTACCCACGTGTACAAGCTGAAGAAAGCCCTCTAAGGCTTAAAGCAGGCCCTACGTGCGTGGTATGATATGTTGTCAAGCTTTTTATTGTCTCAAAAGTTCTTCAAAGGTGTTGTCGACCCTACATTATTCACAAGGAAGGAAGGCAAAGATATTCTCATGGTACAGATTTACATTGATGATATTATTTTTGCATCTACTGATCCTAGTCTATGTGATATATTTGCTGATAAAATAAGTTTTAAGTTTAAGATGTCAATGATGGGCAAAATGTCATTTTTTCTTAGACTTTAAATTTCTCAAAGTCCCAGAGGCATCTTTATAAACCAGACAAAATATGCTTTAGAAATTCTTAAAAAATATGGTATAGACTCTAGTGACCCAGTTGACACTCTCATGGTTGACCGAACCAAACTAGATGAAGATCTACAGGGGACACCCGTTGATGCTACCCGTTATCGTGGCATGATCGGATCCCTTATGTATCTTACATCAAGTTGACCAGACCTTGTATTTGCAGTTTGTGTGTGTGCTCGGTATCAGGCAAAGCCTACCAAAAAGCACTTACATGCCGTAAAACGAATCTTTCGATACCTAAGAGGCACCACGAATATGGGCCTTTGGGACTCTAAAGATACCAGTATTTTACTAACAGCTTATGCAGATGCGGATCACGCCGGGTGTTAAGACACAAGAAGAAGTACTTCTGGCAGTGCCCGGTTCTTAGGAGACAGACTTGTTAGTTGGTCCTTAAAGAAGCAGAAAAGCACTGCTATCTCTAGTACAGAGGCAGAATACATTGCCTTATCCGGATGTTGTGCTCAAATCCTGTGGATGAGATCACAACTGACAGATTATGGATTTGAATTCAACAAAATCCCTCTGTACTATGACAACAAGAGTGCTATCGCTCTCTGCTGTAACAACGTCCAACATTCAAGATCGAAGCATATTGATGTCCGGAATCACTTTATCAAAGAACAAGTAGAAAATGGTGTGGTTGAGCTTTACTTCACCCGGACTAAGTATCAGTTGGCAGACATCTTCACCAAAGCATTACCAAGGGAAAGATTTGAATTCCTGATCAACAAGCTTGAGATGAAAAGCATGTCTCTAGAAACAATTAAGAGTCTGGCAGAAGAAAATGAAGAGTGATGGTAGTACCTCTTCATGTATTCTATGTAAATATATAAAAATATAAAAACTCAAAAATATTTTTCATTTCTTAGAATAAAATTTTATGAAAAAGAAAAAAGAAAAATATAAAATCCAAAAAGCAAAATACAAAAATATAAAATCAGAAAATACCAAAAATATGTTTTTCATGACATGTCTTTTGTAATCAATAATATTTACGGCTTTAGAAATGTCATTTAATAATGACACGGAGCTGTAAATAAAGTTCGAACAAAATTTTCAAAAGTTTTCAAAACATGTCATTGGCTTGCAGTTATTTCAGACTGCAACCCGGTTTTAATCTTAAAGGCAAGTATATCGCCAAAAAGATAACTTGACCTCTTAACGGGAATTCAGTTTCTCGGGCATGATCTACTTTATAATTATGTAAAGGCTTGTGTATATTTTGCTATACAACCCGGGCTGTCTTAAAATAAGTGTACGTGTCAGTGCATTTATTTTTCAAAATAAGAGAAATCTTATTTTTTAAGTGGTGTTGTCTTTCATAAATAAATCAATGTTTTCAGCAATCACTAAAGATTTAAAAGATAATTTGACCACTCAAACAACGACTACAACTCGTTAAATATAAAACAGGTAATTGTTTGAGGGGGAGAAAGTGCTAATCAAATAATCTTTTAAAACGGTCTTTCAAAACAAGTCACGAAAATTATACGGAAAAAGTTGTAACTTAACGGATAATAATTTGAGGGGGAGTTAATTTATTTTAACTCCAAGGGCTTAAGTTGTCATAAGTTAATAACTTTAAGGGCTTAAATATATAATTTTAAGGTTGTCATAAGTTAATTTATTTTAACTCCAGGGGCTTAATTTGTCATAAGTTAATAACTTTAGGGGCTTAAATATATAATTTCAAGGTTGGTGGCTTAGGCTTAAAATTACATACGACCAATATTGCCAACACCCCTTGGTTTTAAAAGGCTTAAGATTGTTTGGAAATAATTACGTAGTTTTAAAAGGCCTTAAAGTTGAAGATATATGACTGATTCAATTAATGTTTCCCTGATCGGCTAATCACTGAGCTTATTTTCATAGAAGTAGTAATACTTGATAAAAGAGGTACACATAGGTGTTAATGATTTCTTTAGATACTCAGTATCATGCACGAAGAAGTGTGTACAACTGGGACTTAATTGTCTTTGGTCTTATCATTTCGACTACTTAGAGGGTTTAATTGTCTGCATCCGGGACTTAGTTGACTTTGGTGTTACAATTTTATATCATCGTTATCTTAAAGAGAGAAATGAGCGCATCCGAGACTTAATTGACTTTGATGATACGGTTTTAACTTCTTGAAAGGGATAAATTAGGTACTTCGAGTATTTGGGCTTTATACAACAAGACTTCTTCATGTGGATATTCTTATTCTGATGTGCTTGGAAGAAAGGCTTGAATCTACTCAATATAGGATTGCTGGTTCGGGGGAAGCTATGGAAACTTTTAAAAGAAGAAGATTCAAGCTTGGCTACAGAATTCAACAACTTTCCAAAGGCTCAAGTGAAGGATCTAGGATTATTCTAGAGGTTCCTGATGAGTCAAAGGACAATTCTGATAGCTCAAGCAGCTCACTTTCTAGATCTGATGATAAAGTTCAAGACATCTCTAGTGATGATGAAAACAAAGTTGATGAAAACAAATCCGATGCAGAAGTTGCAGAGAAACAAGCTGGAGATGAACATCTGGGTTAACTCTGTCATTTGCTAAACACAAGATTCAGTCAATGGTAGATGTTCCCATTCATCAAGAGGACCCAGTTGTCCAAAGAAGTCCACTCGTTGACAATGTTATCTCAATGGATACTAAAAAGACAACATCAACACCGACACCACCAACCACACAAGCTCAAGTTAAAAATGTATCAAAATCTGACTCATCCTTAAAGTTTGGGCAAAGACTTTCAGAACTTGAAAAGAAAGTTGAAGCAATGCCAAAGAAAGCTTGGACTAAGAAAGATCAGCAACGGAATAATGAAATGTTGAAAATGATTAACAACATGTTGCTGGAAAGACAGATTATAAGAAGCTTGGAGTGATATGTTGGTGGAAGGACAAATGAGACGGACTACAGACTACGTGTGTGGACAATCTGAATTTGTCATTTTGTCCTGCCAAAACTAAGGTCCTGTTTCATTCCTTATCTTGTGAATATATGTGAATATGTAGTGTAGGATCAATATTATGTATATAGTGTTCGAGTATAAATTTTCACAAGTTTATCAATAAATTTAAAATCTTTTAAATTATGTACTCGACACTATATCATACCCACATTAATTGAGGGGGAGCATAAAAATGTTCCTAATAAGCATGCTAATCAGTAAGATTCTTCTCCCCAACAGTTTAATCAATTAATATCCAAAATATCAAAAGATTTGACATTTTTGATAAGAGGAGAAAATGTGATTAAAACTATGCAATTAATAAACGTGATCTTAAAAGACTTAAGTGCAGTTTCCTCCCTTGTATGTGCAAAATGCTTTCGATTATCGATGCACATATGTAGGGGAAACATTTCTGAAAAATGAAACCATCAAGGTACAAATACTTTGATTATATCACAAGTACCTTGATCGATTTTCAAATAGTTTTAATGGTTACAATGGAAATACCCAAAGACCGACCAAGTGTTTAATCTTATGGAGTTATAAGGCAGTTAAGGATAGGTATTCGTTTTTTGATCCAGTCAGAACCGAAGGGATCTACCCAGGGACATCCCATTAGTTAGATTAGAAGTCTTTAGGTATGATATAAAAAGGAGTAAAGTGAGAAAAAGGAAAATGTTATCCATGGCATAAGTTATCACTGGAACAAACCCAAGAAGGTGATCATGAGGACGTGATGGTTAACATAGAAGGGGTTGGAGAATGAAAAAGAATTGTAAAGATAAATGGTGAAAAGAAAGAAGCCCTACTTACACTTAGGCAGAAACCAGGTCAATACATATGCTATCAGAAACACTTAGATGTTGTCTGGTATTGAAGATAGTCATCATGGACTCCCTAGCCACTCAAGGTCTCTCAAAAGACTTTTGTTTCATTTCTCACGGAGACAAACATGTTATCTATTAACTTTCTCACTCTGAGTTAGTTGATATTGAAAAGGTGACAGTCAGCTCTATCCTCTGATTACTAAAACCAAACTGCACTATTAAGTCTAGATCCAAAAGAGATCATCGATAAATCTCACTAGGATACTATTCCAAATTACACGTGTTCTTCATACACCGTGAAAACAAGTGAAAATAATAAGAGTCGTACGTATTATCCTTGTGATCTTGCTAGAACATCAAAGTGATACTTCTCAGTATTCTCAGTGACGATGGAAGTCCTACCAATGCCAACATCAAACAAGCACTGCGGCAGGTTACTTATGAGATCCTATATGGATCAAACTTGTGACGACTGGATATCGATTCGGTCCATTTTATGAATTGACGACTCAATTGGTAAGATAGTAACAAACTGATTCACCCTTATCATGTTGTCTGCTTTGAGACGTTCTGGTAATGAGAACAAGCAAGCAACAGTGAATCTGATGCTTACACATTAGAGGATCCAATACTTTATGTCACACCCCGTCAGCGGCGAAAACACGGGAATGTGACACAATGATTCATATTGCACAAGATACAAGATCATACCATACTTTGTTTACAAAAGTTTACAATTTCGCAACCTTGGAAAAAGTCAAAAAGTTTTCCTTTAATAAACTCCCAATGTACTCATCTTTGGACCCAAATACTTCACATTTACCTTTATCAAATCACACATGAAAATGATACTCGAAAACGTCAACAATAATGTTGGTGAGCTCGTAGGTTTGACCTTAAACCCAATTGTTGTGCCAATTATTTAAACAGTCGACAATAGTGCTATATGACAGTGAATATATGCAAACAAACCCATGACTTAGCATCCCCGCTAATCATGTGCGATGACCTAGCATCCCCGCTAGTCACCAAAACCAACATATACCAATGCTCTTGGAGCCGCAACTTCGATATGTCACTTATGCACCTAAAGGGCCTACCAGCTTGAGCACTATATTAAGCTTAGGAACCAAACCTTGCCATGCCAAAAACCGTACATGAAGTAGTTCACAACCCTTTCCTGCCAAACACATTACAGGAAAGTTAAATCACAAACCTTGCATGCCCAAAACATAGTTCAGCAAGTAAAATCACAACCCTTGCCATGCCAAACACAGTACATGCAAGTAAAATCACATTACATATATTCGCATAGCAGTCATAAGCACATAAATTGTCCCAAAAACAAAACCATATTTCGCACAATTCAGGAAAACAGTTCAAAACATATTTGAGTATCATTTCCCCCAACGGAAAAGATTTAAAAAAGTGGGGCTACGAGAACTCACCTCAATAGATGAATATAACCGCGCAGGTAACCTCTACTCAACGAATCAAAACAATTATACAACGCGACAAAAGCCCCTCAAGACAAAAAGCCTCTACAACGCACACGGTACCCGGCCACCGTTACTAACATTTAATATACCTTATTAATCATTTTGAACAATATTGCCTTTTTGTACAAGCTTTCGTCTTTTATCACTCAAAATCCTCATCTTATTTCCGCAAAAACCTTTCAATCCCTTTAACAAAACCTCTTATTCTCATTACAAAACCTTTTATTCTCATTACAAACGTTTTGGTATTATGGTTGTGTGGTACTTAAGTAAAATAACTCAATGTACTTGGGCTAAGTGCGACATCAATACAAAACACTCAAACACATCCAACAACTTAAAACGAAACAACTTACCCAACGGTCCAAGAGTACCGAAACGAGAAATAAGTAGGGTAGTTCAAAGATAAAAAATAAAGAATAAAAACATCTCCGAATGTTAAAGTAGTATATTTATACTTAAATGATAATTTATAATTGTTAGCCCTTAATTTTAATAAGATCGAACAAGAATGTTATCGGTCTTATTAGTCATAATTAGTTTGTTAAGTAATGGGTAGTCGGCGTTTCATGGGCTTGGATTGTTAACTTATAATATTGTCCATGTATTCGGGATCAACAAGCCCAAGAAAAGCCAAGCCGCCTAATTTAAGTTAGAATGCCCACATGCCATCATGGCTCAAGTGGTATAAATAGAAACCCTCTCAACACCATGGACGAGGGATGGGTGGGGTTACAATTTGATAGTTGTGTGTGTGTGTAATCGTCCACCAGCTTATTTTAATTCTAATAAATTTTCAACTTTTCTCTTATCTCTTTTTACTTTTTTTCTTATTGGTATTAGCTTATGTTGTGATATGGGTTATAAGTTTGGGGAGAATTAACAATCATAATAGAATAATAATATTTTATTATTTTCGTCTCTTTATCGGCTTAAAAGGGTAATTATAAAACCTTGTCATTTTAACATAACCACGCTTGATCGTTAAATCTCGACACTTAAAGTTTATTAAAAATCACGTTTCGTCCTTTAACCGAATCGACACAAAATAAGTTTTCACAATATTTTCTAAGTGTAGGATTTTTACAAAATTTCAGCATGACCCGTTCGTTTATACAACATTTTCAAAGATTTCAAATCTCAATTCTAACACTTTTCCCAAATTCTCAAATCCAATTACTTTTCCCAATTCTCAATCCCAAATACTTTTCCAAATTCTCACCACCATCTAACTAAACGCCAAATTCTATATCTCAAAAATACCTTAAAAAAACGCATTTCCCTCCATCGACTTTCAATATTGACACGAAACATGTTTCACTTTAAAAATTCACTTTAAACATTAAACCACTAGTTTTCGCTTATTGGGCCTTAAGGCCCAATAAAGATCCAAAACGTTTTACTAAGTGTTAAAAATTTGTATTATTATCTTAAACTCGACGCCAAAATATAAGTTCACAATATAAGTTTGAAAACCATTATAAGCTATAAGTCAATAATATTCCGCAACCAAATAAGCCGAAAATAAACCGAAACCATATAAACCGAAATCGATTATAAGCAGAAGCCCAATAAGCCAAACCAACATAAGCTGAACCAAATAAGCCAGACCAAATAAGCTATAATAAGCTGTAAAATAAGCCACCGAAGCATGATGGCATCAATAAGCTTAAGATAAGCCACGGCTTATCTCGGCTTATTGGGCTGTGACACG